>SDVV010001633.1:0-25089 GCA_016164225.1 Gammarus roeselii
CATCCCAGATGATTAATGAAATGCATCATGTTCGATAATTTCCCCGCCAGTCCTTCTCATCAACATAAATTTCTTCGTTCTATATAGGCTCACTTACTCCGCCGAATCCCTTTCCCCCTCACCAATATCATTTTCCTCACCCTTGCGTTTCCTTGTCCTCGTTCTGTGGTGACATCCTTGTTCATGTATTGATTCCATTTTTTATTCCATGTCTGTGACCTTGCTGTGCAACGTCTATCATTGCCCTGTGATGTTCCACTTGATACTCAACAACCTTCCTCTTTGATCTCAAATATCTTTATTTATAATGACAATGCCCCTACCAACCACCACTTCGCGAAGTCACAGTGATTCTTAAAAATACCTCCTTGTTCCTGAATACATCCTATTTTCTCTGCTTAGTTAGTAACCTGGCTCAGTGAGTGTCACAGTGGTTCTCAAACATCCTCCTTGCCCTTCAATATTCCCGTTCTCTCTCCATTGTTCATGCCTTCGTTCCGTGGTACCACATTTCTTTCTTGCAATTATCTTCTTGCTCATGGAAATTTGCAGTTATCGCTGCAACGACCCTGCCCAAATTCAATAATGTCACATTTTTCCTAAAAATTCCGACTTGCTCGTATATTTTCTCAATCTCTTTGCAATGGCCCTACCCTCTTGATGTAACCGTTAATCTCAAACATCCAAATATACTTTTGGATTTTCATTTTCTCTCTGCAATGTAACTAACCTAGCTCCGTGATGGCACCGTTGGTCTTTGTTTATTCCTCCATGTTCGGCAATAGGTCAATATTCTCTGATATTACCCTATCCTCGCCTCGTGACGCCAAAACTGTTCGAAAACATTCCTACTTGCGCTTTATTTTCCTCGTTTCTTCTGCAATGCCACTACCCTTCAACTTTGACAACCAGTTGAACTCAAACATCTTACCTTATATATGTATAACCCCATTTCCCCATGCAATGTCCACACCTTAGCACAGTGATAACATTGTTGTTCTTTAACACTCACCCATGCTCTTGCATATCCCGATTTCCTCATTTATGCCCCTACCATCGCTACGTGTTGTCACAATGGTTTTTAAACATCTCACTAGCTCATGAGGAGACCCATTTCTCTTCGCAATGGCCGTACTCTCGGTTCGAAAATGTATGGTTGTTCTTTAATCTCGATCTTTTGCTCGTGAAAACATTACCTTCTGCAATATCGCTTCTCCTGTTTAGTGAGTCACAGTTGATCTAAATGGTCCATATCCCATCTTGAATATGACATTTGCTCACTGAAATGTCTCCTGCTCGTTTCGTGACTTCAGAGATTTACTTGAACATTCGCCCATGCTCATGAATATCCCCATCCACACTGCAATATCCCTCCCCTCGCTCAGCGATGATACAGTAGTTCTAAAACACTCCTCCTTGCTCTTGAATATCCTCAATCTCTCTGCAATGACCGTTTCCTCGCATTATGATGTCATGATTGTTCCTAAACATCCCTCCTCGCTCATGAATATCTCATTCCATTCTCCAGGTATGTTCATTCGCTTCATGATACCACAGTTGTTTCTAAACATTCGTAATTGCTCTTCAACATGCGGCACCTCACATAACTATCTTATTTTTTGAGTAATGACCATCATACGCTTCGGGATGTTGGACCCGTACTCTCCGAAAGTTGGAGCGCGAAATGCACAGTTCATGCGATGTTCTGAAAAGTACACCCCTCCCCCCTCAGTCTATAATGTTCCGTTCTCTTTCCAGTACCCATTGCACCTTATTATCCCATATGATATTATTGGGATAATAGCTCTATGGGCAAAGCCACGGGCTTTGCTCAGTAATCTTGTTATTGGCGCAATGTTGCAGTGATTAGAGTAATCAACGGTGGTATGAATTAACAATTTAGTCTTGAGCCGGAATACTAATTCTACATATTGACGCATCTTGAAACCAGAGTAACGGATAATAGAACGAGCTCTGGTAGAAATGCTCCATTGGGCGGATTTTGCATCAACATTTCTGAACATAGATTATGTATAGAGCCAGTAATCGGTCATTTAGGTAAACATATTTCCTTTTGAGACAATATTGGTTGTAGGTTTTGAAAACGATTGATAGATATATATTCGCGTATTTGTGTGAACATGGAAACAATGTTTTATTTTTGGTCAAATAATTCAATCAATTGAGCTGAGTGCGCCCAAAAAGACCATATATGTCGATCGTTGGACGCAACAGCTCGTGATTTTGCATTGATTGAGCCCAACACTAATTTTGTTGTATAAATACAAATTCTCGATCAATATCTGTAGAGTCAAAGTCTTCCATACAAGAGTCTATGACACTGTAGATAGAATTATAAGACAAAACTTTTAATCTATCAGTAAAAGTAATATTTGACGGTGAATGTAACATCAGCTAACTATGGTTATTTGGGCTACCCAACACAGCGGCATTATTGCTCCAATAGCAGCAAATGATCTGAGGTTTCGGAGACTTTCTTTACAAAAACTGAGAGAAATAGTGCATCGTCGTTATTGCTTCTGGTTTCGCCTATTTAGAACTCACTTAACTGAGATCAACGATCTCAGTTGAGTGCCCGCGTGACCGATCACCGGTACCCGGGAATGCATGATCAGGTCATTGCCAAGATGATAACCAAGGTAATCACAGAATGCGTGAGTATAACTCTCAACGACTCGATATTACCAGCAAAGCAGCTTCAACAGATATTGACCAACGTGGGTGACATTCGGAGGTTCAGTGTACATGAAAAAAGTAACATTTACCATTACGACATGGCACAGCAGATACATGGTAACTAGGTCAGCATCATGCAGGAGTACCTTCAAAGGGAAACACCTTTCAGAAAGATTGTTTTCAAATGCAAATGAAGTGTAATAGATGCTGGGAAATAAGACACTTGGCTGAAACATGTCAATTAAAAGCCAACTCGAATGAGTGCATATGGGGCAATCCACATTGACGGAAACGATCACTCCTCTCCGCCGGAGGAACATCGCTTTCAAAATTTACATCTCGATGAACCTGATAGGGCACCCAGCCGGCTCGTCATAGGGTTTACAAGACCATCATGTTATTTATTCATAAATTATGAGATGCTGAAAGTTTACTTTTCACCTTCGGACTATATTTATAGATACGATCACTCACACCAGGTATACTATGTTCGAAATCTAGTTTTGTATGGATTTAATATGGAAAGAATATTGCGTGATTTCTCGTGATCTCGGGATTAGAGGCAATTTTGTCTCGGAATTCTGTTACAAGCACAACTGATAGAAACCAGAAATCTACTGGTGAGAGCTCTTCATGAGCGGTGACTATTGAACTTCACGTCATTATACCAGCCGATTATTAATCCGTTCCATTTCATGCTATTAACAATCGAATACGAGCCGAAAACTTTTATTTCTCGTTTTCCTTAGTAAAGATATTATGGAATAGACTCATCGGAGGTGAAAATACGGGCAACAAATGCTTCTACGTCAGTTTGCGTGCCATCAAGCAAATCATCGTCAGGGTAGCAAAATTAGGGAGAGTTAGCCTGGTTAGTCTTGATTGAAGCGACGGATTGCAGCTCCATTAGGTTAGTTATGAGTCAGTTGTGAACGGTGATCATCGGTCAGATCATGATGCATTGATGATATCGTGATGATTCCCATTGAGAACCGTCAGCTTCAGATTGTGAACCATCATGTTTATTTAACTGCTCTGTCAATTGATTTTCGACTCGTTTTCTTTGCACTGTAGCCAACTAATAAGAGTAGTCTCCGCAACTGTCTTATTACGAGAGAACCCACTCGCATACTACCATTGCAGAATAGACAAGTCTCATCCTCCCAAGCATGACAAGTTTTAGCTTTAACAACAAACCCCGAGATGACTGTTGTTCAGCTGCAGCTCCTTTCTGAGTTTCGTGTTTTGTTCCATACCTCCCTGTGTTGCACGTAGAAAGCAGACTTAAACGTAAAATGTGTTCCCCTAACTGCACGGTCCATTGCTCTGTGGATGTAGCTTCCCAGCCGGCCGTGAACGTTCAATTGGGACTCCTAATCTGCGTTTCCTCTGTCCGCTTTCTCAACCGATGACAATCAAGGCTGATGGCGCGAAAGAAGCGACTAGTTTGGATGCGTACACGACCCAGTACGTTGACGCGCGGCTTAGTGCTAATGAAATCGGACTCAACATAAGGGCCCTAATGCAGTTCCGAGAGGGATGACAGTAACACGATTTATACAAGGTGCGAGTAGCGTTATGCCTCGCCTTAATCGTTATGATTTACATTTGTTCACATTTATTGTGTTTATTGAGAGCGGATCCTGGGATAACAAGTGCACAATAGTTGCTGAGATGGCCAACTGTTGTACTGAAACAGACCCGTTGTCAACACCGAACCTGGGTAACAGCTGTAATATTTTTACCGATTGATTTTTTTTAAGTAGGTGACTTGTCAAAGAATCTAAACTACTTTTGTGGTTACAATATTGAAATGGCATAGCTGTTGCAACGGTAATGTTTCTGCGGAGGTATTCATGTATGATAATGTGCAACTCAGACAAGCCATGCCAATTTTTTTCGCTGTCGGCCTTAAAATGAACACCTTTCTCTCCTACTAATGGATGTTGTCGTATAACATTTCATAACACTGAAGACAAAATGTGCAACCGATAAAGGTAACTCATATCGATATCAATTACTGCTGCTGCATCAAAGTTTCTAGAAATAATTATTCAGAACTGGCTTGGCGACTGACTGAGAACAGCACCCAACCAATTTGACTTCACACCTCAGCAAGGGACTGAAATGGCTATCTTTACGTTATAGCAAACGATAACTTCATTTTCAGTCGTGGGTCACCTATCTACTTTTGTTTTTTTTACAAAAAAAAAACATTTTATCACGTAAATCATTGAAGTATTTTCAAAAAAGCTATTGAAAGGCGGACGATAATTGATCTTGTTAGTCTACTAAAGTACTGGTACCAAGAGAAAGACAGTGTAATACGATGGGAAAGTTCAATATCAAACCTGTTCGGAACCAATCACTACAGAAGGGGATCAGGCAGGGAGGCCTTCTCTCGCCTCTCCTATTCAATGCACGTAGACAGTCTACATGATCGGCTTTCTTGTAGCCGTGTTGGTTGTCACCCTGAGGGCTGATGCGTTATCACGATTAGCTATGCAGACGACATGGTCCTGTTTCCCCGACATGTCGATGCTCTTCGACGATGCTGAATATATGCGGGACTGAGGCTGTGAAACTAGACATCGAGTAGAAAACTGGTAAATCAGTGTGTATGATTTTGAAGCTACGAAACAAGATGGCTGCAGTAAAGAAATGGCAGTGTACTTAATGGGATCCCTTTGGGGTATGTGGACAGTTTCGATTACTTGGAACATTTAATAACAAATAAACGGTGTGATAAGGCTGATATCTCGAAACAACTGTGGAAATGAAACGCGGTTGGCAGTCCACCTGTAGAAAAAATCAAATTTTGCACAACGGATGGTGAGCTGTAAACTGCAAGTAGCACACGAGACGTATTAAGGGGACACGTTGGTATCCCAAGACGAACGAGTGCTAATTTAGTATTTGCAGAATATGATGTTGATTGCCTGAAAGTACGGGAGAGAAGTAGTGAATCCAGGGTCTAGGCACGAATTTAAAACTCTTTTAATTGCTTTCTGGAGGCTGTATGTAATAGTGAGGGATACGAAATCTCCCCATTAGAAAATAGGATAGAATACTACTGGTGCAGTCAAATCACGATATGAATTGTAATAATGTTTGACTCTTAACTGCGTCTCCATTTCTTTGGGCCCATCGCACGAGTGCCCATGTCATGTTGGGGTGCGACTCTGATTATGTCCACTGATAAATGCCTCCAACATTGTTATTTGTTGAAGCCATCTGCTGTTTGCATAAAAACCACATTGTTATTTGTAGATAAATTTTTCAAGATTATTATTTGTATACAAACTCATGTGGGAAAAAAACATGTCAGATATTTTAGACACACTTGTCTTTAACTCATCTTGTAGGCCGTTGTCGTGAATTACACTCTTGATTTCGCTTCACTTATGTTCCTTTGATGCGCAAAGGGAATATATTGGTATGAACGTTATTGTGAAAGTTTTTTTGTAACTTTTATCGTACCATCTAGGGCTTCAATATAGATATTTACTGTTATACATGTTGTTTAGTTTATGTTAGTTAAAAAAATTTAACCTCAAGTGCTGATCTTATATTCCGACACAAAGAACGTATTAAACGAATACTAACCTGAAACTAGGTGTAAACGACATTCCCCTGTTATTGCTGCAAATAATTTATTTACCAACTAAGAAACACATATTTCAGGTGATATATTTTGATAATTATCATAAATCTTATTCCTCAATTATGTATTCCAAGTAAATAAAATTCTCTTGGGATCATGTGAATACATTTTCAGCTTGCGATGCATTTCAAAGATATGTCAGTGGCAATCATATAGTAATAAGTGAAAGAAAACATACCTCACACAGAATCCACTTGAGGTTCCCTTATGATGGATGAAGTGACTCAATAAGGCGAAATAGAGTCGATCGGTCATATGGAACCTAAACTTGTATTTGAATAGAAGTCATGATCGGTGGCCTCTGTAAGTCTTGAAATATCAACATAAAATAAATAGGGAATGGTCTATTACACTGCGAAATTAGTTTCCCAAGTTTCAGTGTCTGTTGGTAAGGCAAATGTTTTTGAAGTTGATGTGGATTTCAAAGTGATTTCACTTAGTGGATCTGTGGCGGTGAAGTGGTGGCTAATTGAAAAGTGAATTATATATTAGGAGCAAAACAGCGGATCGCAGTTTATTTTGGTACAGATGTGATCCGATTGTTTATATTCTAATCAGAAATGTATGTTGTTGTTAATTAATTTAGCATCCGTTTTCAAATCGGGTGAACCAAATTATACTTACAATTTATAAATGCATACTAATATGGAGATGATGGTAAACTTAGTCTCCATCACCTTACATCGACTCACTCGTATTTATGATGTGGTCCTATTCTTTGTATCTGTTGTGTGGCTCATGACACTAGAGATCGTTAATCATTTAAACTTAATGATTACAAATTAAAATAGTTCGATATAATTTGATCAGTTTTGTGAGAATTATACCACATCTCTCTGTTACCAATAATGTCGAATAGCGTTTGAACTGAATAAACCCATTACACTAGCATGGCTAATTCAGAACTTGTCACAGCATCATGGAGTTTTTATTTTTAAATAGAGAAGAGAAATAGGAATCGAGACAATTTGAGTAGCTTTTCATTAAGGTATTGGGTATATGACGCCGCAGCTTCTAACAAGGTGGAAAATGTATTATTGGAAATGTTATTTTTTCATTTGTGGTCACCCATTGAAAATATAAGCAGTAGGAGCATGCCAACTTCTTATTCAAGAAGACATCTCAAATGAGAATTCCGCGTGAAACACATCTCTTTCAACGTTGGTTTATTTATTAATGTGGGATCATTACGGGCAGTTTAGGTCGTACTTACTTACTCACAGTAGCCTAAAAAAATACTAGCTGTTAATGTATCGCAGTTGGAGAGTATTGCAATGCATACGAACTGAAGTCGTTTATAGCGTTAAGAAGTCTACACATTAAACAATAAATAATTTTAGAAACTAAAATTTGTTAGAAGTCGTAAAAAAGCAATACATTGAGATCGGTCTACCTTTCCGTGTTTGTGGCACAATGTACGTACTTGAATAGCAGGCTGGGAGACGCCCCTGATAAATAGACTGACAGGTGGCTATGTGCTTTCCTTCTCAAAAAGTGAGCTTTAGAATATACATAGTCATGTGGGAGAGGGACATACAAACGGTCCTGTCGCACTTATCGCCAACTTAATTTAGGAAGCTCTGTCGCGTATTTTAGCCCTACTCTCTCTTGTCTCCATGTTCGTTCTTTTAGTCCGTAATTTGAATGTATTGGTAGGGATGCTGTCAAACTTGTTTCTGTGTAATCCTTATTGTATCATCGAGTGCTTCAATAAAGTCTATTATTATTATTATTATTATTTTCGTTATTATTATTATTGTTATTATATCATCGCATTTTTATCCAGTGAGGAAAGGCTCGTAAACAAAGAAACGGGATTTATTTTCATATGACTCTTCAATGTATTTACTTTAGTTGCTGAGATATAGAGATATATAAAAAACGTTGAATTAGGTTTTCAAAACTGTATGATGATAATTCTAAGACACTGAAAACATTTAATTACGAAAGCTTGAATAAATGAATGCAGGCGAATATAATGGGTGCGTACTACATTTTGTTCTCGTAGTCAAATAGCTTTCTTTGGCCGATCTAACGATTTACTGAGGGTGAATGAGCTCGGATCAAATTAAGAAAAAAAGACGCAATCGATGTTCAACGCAAAGTGGTCGACACTGGGAACATTTTTATGCCCAAATGGCATCATCTGATCAATTCTTGAAGATTTGTAAAACTTATCTGAAAAAAGAGGAACCGATCGCTTGGCTGTCGAGGACAACTAAAAAGTGGTTAAGCGTACCAGTTGAGATCGGAATGAAATGCAGTTCAAGCCCATGGGAACTTTACTATCACTAATTTAATCATTCGTGGACCCCCGGGGAATGGACGGTAGATGGATACTCGATTTTTTTTAACTTAAGCGGACCTTTTTTTTGTTTAATAAGAAGTACCGCCCCGACCAATCCACTGGTAACATGAACGTATTGACCTTGTTGCACACAGTCGGAGTCGCTACAAGGTCATAGTTTACAAAGTTTAGAAGAGAGCATTTCTGGAGTGCTGTTGGGCACAGTTGATCGTAAATAGATTCAGTTAAAATTTGTAATCGACGAACACTTAAATTTTATTCCGCTATTAAAAATCAAGCTTGTCAGATTGTCACTTAACCCAAATTTGCATATATTTTTCCACGTTAGCATTTCCCATTGCAAATGTAGATGATTTCTTTGTCATTATTCAAACTGATTTTCTTCAAGCATACAACCGCTATCAACAATGGCGGTATTGTTGGTAAGCTAAACGCTTGCCGCATGTAAAAAAACGATGGGATTGTTAACTTTTCAACTACCGAACATTTTTCCAATTGGTTGCTGGAAATATTGAATGGCACCATAGTAAAGAATTGTAATATTTATCGTGGGGCTTATCTGTGACCTCTAGCTCGGGTTCAAGGAGCCTGCGTTCCTCCGACCGCAAACTAGCACGGGGCTCCAGCGCCAATGAATGCCATCAGCGATGATTGCTTCCTTATTACAGCCATCGATCAAGCGTTGTAATACTGTCCAAGAGTAACCTCCCTCCACCCCTCGGTTTATACGCCTCCCACCCATCTACCTCGAACGCCTTCAAAAGCATCCATCTCATCCAGCTACAAATAACATACATCTATTCTTTATTACTTTACTTGACATTATATCGCTCAAAATACCAACCCGTCCTAGGGGTTATTCTACACTCTCTCCCTTAATTACGGATTACGTTGGTAGGCTGCTCTAATTGAATAAGGATGTTTATAACAAAATATTTAATGACCTGTATGTTCGCACATATTTTGATTGCAGGACGATGTGGTGTTGATTCCATGGAACTTTTCAATAAAACGTTTCGGTTGAGAATGAACAGAAAAGTGAAAAATAATGCGTCACGGCACACCGTCTTTCAATAAGAATATTGCTGGGAGGTCTCGGTAGCTATCAGAATTTCAGAGTGTCAGGGTGGCAAAATCACAAAAAGAGTAGAAACTCGTGTTCTTGTTTGAGCAACAGTTGCGTCTAGAGTCACTCCCAACAAAATTGCGAGAACGTTGCATACAAAAATAAGGTCACTCAATCCTATAACGGAATCACTTCATTCTTGATTGCAGAACAAACCGGCAAGCAAACATTGCAAAGATTTGGGAGAGCACGCTCAAGTGATTGCGCTTTCTGTGTGCACTGAAGTTAATAAAGGCTCGATTCAAACCGCATTGACAATGTTCCTACTTTGGACGAAATGCTCATTTAGGCAGAGGTCAGAAACAATGTCATGGCTTCAGAAATACAAAAGTTGTTAAAAATGACGACGTACCAAATGAAGTGTACAAAGCTCGTCTCCAACAGACCGACCGCGGTGCTTGTCCTCTCTCTCTCTGGCTGGATACATGTCAAGAGCTACCAAGAGAAGTAATGTATGTAATTTTGTTCATTCCTTTAAAATGTTCAACAAAGAACCAGTTTGCAATGAATGAAAAATCATCGAATTGCAATTGCCTCTCCCACATCTAAGAACATGGAGCAGGTTATACGTGCAAAATTACAAGCGGACAGTCTGTTTTGATTCAAAGAGGACCAAGGAATGAAAATGACGACATTAGCCTTGAAACAAACGGTCGAGTATTGCAGAAGTAGAGACTCACCTTCTTCCAGAGTAATCAGTATAGAAGTAGTCTTGTATGATTGTTTGGCCTTGGACGGCTGACGCAGCAGCTTGAAATAAAGTTTTCAGTTCAACTAGCCCTGCTTAGATGTGGTGCCCATTGTTCATGGGCGACAAGCCGCTAAAAGCTCCCATGAAGGTTGTTGCCACCATCGGTGCCAATAATACTTCAGCCACATTTGCTGGGTATAGGGGTGCATCACTCTCACAGTGTTTATCGAGGAGGGTTATAGAGGTGTTGACGTTATAAACAGCTACAAATCGTTGTTGTGTTGATTGCAACGAAGTCTTCGGCATCTCGTGTTCCAGTTGTTTCATTTGCAGTTTTTGCCCATTATTTCTAATCCTTGGATTATAATCTCGGTCAAAGAGGCCCTCGGGGCTAGCTCTAGTAAACCAGATTAAGTATTTGAAGTTTTCTGTCAGTTGACCTCTAAGTCGTCTTCTTTTAAGTGATATTAGTTTATGTTCAACGATTAATGATGGGAATGTCGTATTTCTCAGTTCAGGAATCATTTTTGTTGCTGGATGCTGAAAATGTTACATGTTCATATAATTCCATATTGTGAGAGGTGGGCCAAAATTGTACAACCAATTCCATTCGGAACCAGACGATTGAAGTACATAACGGAAGAATGATGTCCTCGGACTTCTAATGGAAATTTCAGGATATTTCGTCGTTGATTCAATTGCCCTTAAAGTTGGTAGCTTCCCCTTGGTTTTCCACTTGAGATTTTTGTTGATTATTATTCTAAGATCTTGTTGTTGTTCGATTGTGTTGGTATGCTATCACGAAAGCAGAATTTAGATTATGTGTTCCAAATCGTATAAATTTTTATTTTTCAATATTCACGTTAGTTTGCTATATGCCAGACCTGTCCTCTAGTTTATTAAGATCACTATAGTTAGTTGTGCGATCTTGCTCATAGTCCCCTTTATAACTGAGTTTAATGTCGTCGGCAAATTTGGATAACTTGATAGACTATAAAAAGAGGGGTCTAAAAACATTTCCACAGGTACTCCAGAGTTATCGTAGCCCACTACCATATTCCTTGGCCTACACAGACCTGTTGCTGGCAGCCATGAAGCTAATTTCGAACGTTTCCAGTTATGCTGTGTGCCCCCCTCCAATTTTTCTGCAGGCGTTCATGTGGACCTTATCAAATGTTTTTTGGAGGTCACGATACATTAGATCCTTAATATTTTCGCTAAGATCAGTGAGATATATGAACCAAAGCTGACGATATAGTTTATATTGATTTTCAAAAAAGCGTTCGATAAGGTTGCTTCAAACGGGTTTGATATTGAACTTCCTCCTCGTAGTACAGCAACTTTCTGATGGTACCAAGGCTTTTGTAGCTCAACAAGATGAATATTGACGTCATCCTTTCAAAACGTTTCATGAGCATGGTGCAATGATTAAAAAGATCAAGTTTTTTTCAGCGTCCATGAATGGAGGAGGTACATTGGTCACTTTCCACAGACAAAACAATTAATCGTTGGCTTTACCGTACTGAAGGTCATTCCAATCCTATGCTGAAGTTTGAACTCAAATTGTTCGGGTCTCCAAACTAGATCTGAATAACTATTTCTAGTAGCTATTATGTAACAGTAGCCAATAATATTGGTTTGTTGTTACTTCTATCGGTGCACTTTTGTTCAACGATAGCATTCATTAGTAACTTAGGAAGGTATTTCAGTTTAAGGGAACCCATGAAGAAACTAGGCATGACATGAAGAAGTTGAGAAGGACCATAAAGGCATACTTCCTCAGGTACACTATCTTTTGCCACAACTTTGCCAATTCAGTTTTCTAATCATGAAGTAGTTTAGATTCGATGGAGAGCACACATTTTGAGACGAAAGATTCCCCTATTCTAAAATGGATAACAGTCTTTACCCAGGTTCGGTGTGGAAAACGGGTATGATTTAAATACAACTGTTGACCATCTGAACTACTATTAGACAGTTGTTATTTCAGGAAACGTTACTGATAAACAAATGAATGTAAATTGTATGGATTCAAGCATGGCATGACGACATTGTAGCTTATAAAATTGTGTTGCAGTCATCCTCCTCGGAACTTTATTGAACAGGTTTTGGGCACGATTCATTCCCCTGTTTCATCAGCAAACAAATGCGCTTATTTTGAACCCAAGTTCATTCGCACTAAACCGCGTGTCAACGATTTGGGTCGTGTATGCATTCCAATTCGTTGATTTTTATGCATGCGCCATCAGCCTTGAATGTCCTCGTCGAGAAAGCCTTCATTGGAGGACAGGGGATACGCAGATCATGATTCCAAATGAAACGTTTTCGGCCTACAGGCTAGGCTAATTCTAGAGAGCAATGGTCTGTGCAGCTAGAGAATCACCTTTTAAATGTGAAGTAACTTTATTCCTGCAAAAGAGAGCGAAAAGAAAAAGTCAACACCGAATACAGAAATGGGATGCAGCTGAACAACAGTCAACTTGGCTCTGTTGGCCTATCTAAGGATGAAATGCGCGTAATTATGAGACTTGTCTACTATGTAAAGGTAGTATGCGAGTTGGTAAGCTACAGAGCAAAGAAAACGAGTCAACAATCTGGTGACAGAGATGTAAAAAAAACTTGATGATTCACCATGGGAGCCTCACAGCTCTCAACGCACATTATCACAGAATCATCTATGCATTGTGGACCGGCCGATATTGAGCAATGACAACTGACTCATTACCTGCCTAATGGAGCTACAATCCGTCGCTTCATTCAGGACTAACCAACCTAAGCTCTGGCCAATTTTGCCGTTCCGACGAGTGATTTGCTTGATGACGCGCGGACTGCATGATGTAGAAGCATTAGTTACCCGCATTTTAACTAATGATGAGTCCTTTCCATTTTTTAATATTGTACGACCAAACGAGGAGCAAAAATTTTCGGCTCGTGAAATGATTGGTAATGGAATTGAATGGAATTAGAAACCAATCGGGCGGTATAATGAAGGAGGAGAAAACAGAATGGCATGATCGGTTGTAATAGAAACCGTTCATGCAGAGAGCTATCACGTGTACGTTTCTGGTTTAACACGTTTGCTTGTTGTTGTCGTGGCTCAACCCCAACTGCCCCTGCGATGGAGGAGCCACAGCCAGCGCACAACCCGAAGCCCGGGAATCCCCGACATGTGCATGTTATGAATATTTCAGCAGATGAGTCATTTATATTATGCCTACATCCCTGAGGAAGTTCATGTTGTCCTTCGGGCATTCTCCCAGATCACGCACCGACGTGATATTGTCGTCGAGTCGGCCGGGTGCTTCGACTGGGCACGACGTCATTACGTGCCCAGCCGAAGAAAATAGTCTAATATATGACTGGAGGGCCGTGTGGTGTCCGCACCTCAGTCGCGGCAGGTGGACCCGGTCACCTCTGGGCAACACCAACTCCTCCACGTCCACCTCAGGCGGGTGACCTGGCAGGATCGTGTTAACTCTGTGGTCACCCAATTTAAGGGCTCTGAAGTGTATGTGCATCTGTTTGTGCATAGATGTGTTATCTGTGAAACGAGGAATGGTCGTGTGGTGATGGCCGAAGTATGTTGCTGGTGTGTTGTGTAGGTGTCTGTGGTATGACGAGGGTTCAGTAGGTAGTGGCAGGGATGTGTTTGGTCTGCAATCTTGTTAAAAAATTGTGTCCCTCTACTACCATGACGTTTGAGAGGCAGGACCTTGGTTTCCTCATGCAGGTGAAAAATTGTGTGGACTGTGCACAGCCCGAAGCGATGCACAAGGCCGCGTTCTGTCTCCTCTGAAAGGAATAAATATGTGTATGTAAGAGGTCGAAGAACCAGGCGGAGTTGGCGTAGGAGATGATTGTTTGAATAGTGTTGTAATCGATTCATTGGAGTGCCCGTAAGTTGTTGTGGTAAGTACCCGGGACACGTTCAGTCTTGGTGTGGGTTAGCGCCAATGTTGTTTGTGTGAGGTTTGAATGTCCTCCCCGTGTCGTAAGTTACTCCAAGGATTGTGGTTGTAGGACTGTGGAGTATGGGGGTATTGTTAAGCGTGACAGGGGGGTGAAAACGGTGGTCACTGCTGTCTAGTGTTAATAATGTTAGGGAAGATTTGCTAGCATACACCTTTTATCTGCTATCCAGCAGCCAGACTAAAAGAGAGCTCCGGTACTGCTGGAGGTGTTCAGCGGCGACCTTGTGTTCGTGTTGTTGTGTGATTATTGTTAGGTCGTCAGCGTATTAGCAGATATGGGTGTTGGGTTCTGTTGGAACTGGCAGGTCGTGCATGAAGGACGTTGAAAAGGGAGGGGGAAAGGATGGATCCTGTTTAACACCATAGGGGAAGTCGCGGGTACTGGATAGCTTGCTATTATAGAGTGTGTGCTAGTCACAGGACTCAGAGATAAAATTGCCTTTAATCTCGAAATTTCGGGAAATTAAGAGTTATTTTTTTGATATTAAACTGTTAATAATCATGATTTATAACATAGTATACGGGGGGGGGGGCGGAGAGGGAGCTCGTATTTATAAATTTTGTCCTAAGGTGAATAATAGACTTGCAGCATCTCATACTTTAAAAACAAGTATAGAACATTGGAAACAGAGATTAATTGAGAGTCGATTGTTTACTCCTTAGAGACAAGTTTTGCTTGATTAGCTAGTAGATTGTGAGCAATGCTGGCATTTGTCCAGGCCGCAAGAGTTCCTTTAAAGGAGCACAAGATTTCGAGCTATCGAATATCCGTTTACAATTTATGTCTGTTGAATACGGTTCATTTAATAACACGGCACTCCTTTGAAGCGTCAAAATACCGTAATATAATTTCTGGAACATATTAACAATTACCATCAGAAGAAATGCGCACGAATGACCAGCGTTTCGAAGAAGAAGAACATTTCGCCATTTTGCTTGTGTAAACACGTTTTAGTACTATTTTTGTTTGATAACGAACAGATTATTACCTGAAGATATTGCGTCTTTTCTTTACAGACGATATTGTGTCTTTATTTTCGTGTCAAGTGTGAACATTTACTGTGTTAAGTGAGTTAATAAATGAATTATTTAAAAATATTTGAAACTAGTTATATAAGTGAATAATAATATGCGCGCTTGCGAAAAGTGTATGAAGAGGACCCGTGACAACATCTGAGGATGTCGCCTACTCTGGAGCACTGCTCGGTCTGCCTTGCCAGGACTAGCATGCATATCTTCAGAAACTCCAAGGAGCAAGACGCGGAGAACCTCGCCTGTCAATTCTGTGAGCTGGATGGTAGGATCGACCAGGTCCGGGGACCTTCCTGGACCTGCGGAAAGGGACGACGACGACGGAGAGAACGGGATCCTTTCGGCGCAGGTCTTAGTCCTCGAGAACAGCTGCGCACTGTCGTCAGTGAGTATGTGGGGATGTTAGAGGAAATCGGCAGAACTTGCGAGTTCGTAGCGGAGGTGAGAGCCGAAGTATGTAAGGTTCAAGAGGACTTTGTTATTGCCCGTGATCTGGAGAGTTTTGCTGCAAACCTGAGAAGAAACTTACGTTTCGATGTGGAGAAGGTTTGTAAGGGTCTGGTGGAGCAGACGAGGAAGCTAGTAAAAAGTTATGAGTTGGTAGTCCAAGCTTTTCAGCTGGATGGAGAGGCATCCCGGGAGAGGATTGACTGAGGGGACCCAGTTCGATCGCGGGGGAGTCTTGGTGGTTTTGCACTGACTTCCTACCGTGACGTCTTGCGTATGAGTCTGCAACGGCAGCACGCATCCACCCCTAATCCCATATAAGAGCTGCCGGTGTTGGATGTGAGCACGCAACTCGCTTCCACTCCTATACTCAAACACGGGGTACCTATTTCCCGTCAGGTCAAGAGATCATCAGCTGCAAGAACACTGAAAACCGGGATTAAGCCGATACCTCGGACCAAGGCATCCGCGGAACGAAACCGCATCCAACCTCGACGGAGCGGCGTAGATTCGGATGGAATTTCAGCAGGTCCAGAACCGGTCATCTTCGTGAACCGACCCGGGTTTGTGATGCCATCGCGGAACACATTTGAAAGTTCACTGACCTGGACGGGGAAATTGAGTTACATGTCCTAGGTGGCTCTATCGTCCGACACCAGGCGGTTGAACTTGCTCATTGGTGTAAGGCAAGGAGGCGGGTTATTTGCAAACCTGGTGCCACGATTAAGAAGATCAGAGAAGTCCTTGCAGAGGTTCAAGTTTCTAGCCGGGAGACACTCATAATCTGCTATGTAGACACCAATGATCTTAAAAGGACAAGGTCGGAAGATCTGCTAGGCAAGTATAGGCAGCTGATTTCTACCTCAAGGTGACGCGGATCGAGTGGTCATCACATCCATCCTACCGCGAATGATGATGACGAGCTGTATAGCAAGTTAACCTATACAAATCAAGCCATCGAGACCATTTGCAAGTTCAATGGAGTATATTTATCAACTTGTTTGACGGCTCTCGGGAGAGGCCCGATCTTTTCCTAGGAGATGGCCTACACTTGAATGATGTAGGAAATGCCAGACTGGGCAAGCACCTCCACCTAAGCGCTAAGAAATATCATGCCCAAAAGTTATGGGTCCATCGTGCTTTAAACGGCCTTTTTTTGGCCGCAGGGATCCTTAACTAGAGAACCCCGTGCTCGCAGCTAATTGTTCCAGGAGGAAGAAGCTGCGGGCATGGTAAATGCGTAACAAGGCTCACAAGAAGGCAATTCAATGGATGCCTAAGATCCTGGTCTACAGCCGCCAGGTCTAGACCCCCAAATGATGAAGAAGTCGAAGACTAAGACGCGCACCGTCTAATAGTCTTCTTCTGTAACGCACAGTCTTATACCCCTAAGTTCAACGAACTTTGGGAACTGGCGACTCTACTCTTTTGATGTCGTTGGCATAAACGGAACATGGCTCGATCTCCAGAGTAGAAACCTGACTGCACTGATAATGCTACCTGGCTACGAAACGTTCAGCTTGGACAAACCCACCCCTAGTAAACGAGGGGACGTGTCCGTGCTATTAATAAAGGAAATACTCATCGATTTCTTAGAGCAACGCTCGCTACAGTTTCTTGCGAAAAACTCAACGCTGAATTCAAAGTGGCCAATGCAACATTGAAGCTGGCATTGGTGTTCCACAACAGTCACAGCCTTGCGGAACAAGATGCCCAGCTCTATGAGGAACTAGAAGAAATAGTCTCAAATAATCACGAGAGTATCATCTTCGGTGACTTCAATATCCCTTATTTTGACTGGGTGAGCATAACTTCACAGGCCCCAGACAATAAACTAACGGAGTTGATTGCCGATAATGGCATGACCCCGTATGTTCGTGAACCAACCCGGAGGAACAACATACTGGGCTTAGTCATGTCAATTGAGGAGCGCTTGGTCGGCGACAACCTAATTGGCAACAAACTGGTAGGTGCTGACCACAACGCGGTGGAATTCAACATCAAATTGCCCCGTCCAGCCCTAGGGAGTTATACGCCGCCCCAATTTTGCGCGAGCAGACTTCCAGAGGATGAGAGAAGAACTAAGTGCGCCTAATTTAATCGAACAACTCGGAGAAGGTATGGTGGACGCTTGCTACCGCATCCTCAATGAGAGAGTTCGCGAGGTCAGTGACCGATGTATACCCTTGAGGATAATTGATCCTGCTCAAAGGATCAGGCTCTTGGTGGAACGTCAAAGTTGCAAGGGCCTAAAATCGTCGTAAGCCACTAAATGCGCAACGAATCAGGGACTATACCGCAGAGGCGGCAGAGCTGCTTGCCTGGCGTGCAGGACAGTCACTAGGCTAGTCCGATTCTCTAAGCGCACGAAAGAGAGAAATATTGCAAATACCGTCAAGGAGAACCCTAAAGATTATTAGCGCTGGACTTTTTCAATGAGGTGATGAACGTGTACGACCGACGCAAGGCAGAGGATGTGATCTACCTTGACTTGCACAGGAAACTGTTTCACAAAGTCTCTGGGCTCAGCATTGGTTGCAACGTACTTCTCTGACTGCGCGCTTGACTAACAAGACGCCAGCAAGGAGTCAGCATCGGCCACGCTCTATCTGAGATGGCCCCCGTTACCTCTGGGGGGCCCCGGGGCAGCGTCTTGGGTCCTATCCTCTTCCTCATCTATTTAAACGACATGGGTTCGGGACTTCTGTTCATGGTATCTAAATTTGCTGACGACACAAAGCTCGGCCATGCAGTATGGAGAGAGATAGACAGAGTTGAGATCTAACAAGATCATGAAAACTCGGCCAATATGCCGGAAGCATGGTAGATGCCCTTCTATGCTGCAAATGTACAGTTGTGCACATGGAGTGTCGCAATGCCAACTTCAGGAAGCGATCTTGTACCTGTTGAACAGCAGAGAGACTTGGGTGTCCTTATCTTGAAAGATTTGAAATGGGACGCGCAGGTCGAAGAAAGTTACAAGATAACTAACCGTAACCTTGGTTTCAGCTCCCGTTACTTCCTCTGCAAACGAAATACATTGTATTGCTGTTCTACACGTCCATCGTCCGTCTTCACATCGAGCATGCAGTCCAATTCTTGTCTCCACACATGAGGGGGAACTAGCCATACTGGAACGAATCCATCATCGTGCGACTAAGCTCATCCCGCAGCTACAACATCACAGCTACGAGGATTGGCTTTAAGAGCTTGGCCTCATCACTCGTGAACAACGAAGGCTGAGGGGCCATCGCATTAAAACCTTCGAATACTTGAAGGGATTCAACAACGTGAACTCTGTCGGCTTCTTCGACAGGGACCACAACATTCGTACCCGAAACAACGGGGTGAAACTTATGGAAAAACATTTCGCTACAACTATAGCGCAACACTTTTTCCCGATCGCAATCTCGCGGATTTGGAACAATTTATCAGCTGCGGTGGTTGGCTATGAATCCGCGAATGCGTTCAAGAACGCGCTCGACAAGGATTGGGCTACGTGACTCGTTTAACCTGAGACTAGCACGATTTTCTCAGGAGCTGTCGAGATTATAATTATGGGGATATAGGGATGGTGCATGGCACGGCTCTCTTCCTAATTCAAGCTATTACTTCCAATAAATCAATATAAGTAAAAATAATAGCATTGTCGCTGGTAGTAGTCATTGTTGATTATTACTCATAATTTTATTATTACTAACTATGAAATAATTGCTATTGCTGACCAACTGAAGCGACTAAAAAATATTCATGTCGGAACGGAACGCTTTCTACCATTAAAATTGCAAGTAAAGGCAGACAGACTGATGATATCTCGGTAACGATCATTCCTGCAGGAATCCACCGGGCGAGAGGTGTTACGGCGGCTCACATCCACCCCTAAACCCACACCAAGGCCATCGGTACTGGGTGTGAGCCCGTAACGCTACTCGCAATCACCCATCTCGTTGGCATGGAGGTCATCTGCTGTCATCGAGTGTGATAAGCAGATGAGGGACTATGTAACCTCAAGAATCGACACCATTTAAGAGGCGAGCTTGCTGAACACGATGCGGCGGTGAAGACTTGAAGGGATACCATATATTTTTACTTCTTATTTTTGTTATTCTCATGTTGTGCGGTGACAACATTCACCACCACACCCCATGATATGAGATAATCGAACCCGCACCAAGTAGAGAGCTATTGCTCATCTCTGTGGTACGGCCTAGATTCGACGGGCATCATCCATTCCTGAAGGCAACGAATATCTTCCTACGGCGGAACGTTACCGACACGATGGCATTTTTTTTACTCGCTACACTCCCTGTGGGAGAGTAAAGAAAGGAGGAAAAATGGGGAGAGATGAAAAACAATTGTGGACGTGTGCGAGTGGAGTCTGCCGGTGACTCAGCGATCAAGCCAATGAGCCGCAACAGCGACTCACCCCCACATCTTATGATATGCAAAAATAGATTCCGCACCAGGAGGAGAACTTTGCTCAACTCTACGGTACGATGTAGATTCGACAGATATCATCCACTGTTGAGGCAATGAGTATTTGCCTATGGAGAGGCCTTGCCGACACGATGTTATTTTTCTTTTCACTTTTCTACCCTCCATGCGGGAGAGAAATGAGAGTAGAAAATGACGAAAAATAGATAACGATTAAAAACCAGTGCGGTTGAAATCTGACGGCGACTCAGCGGCGCTTGCCGGGGATCCGCAACGCCAGCTCACCCCTACACTGCATGTTATGCGGGAATCCAACCGCACAAGGAGGGGAGCTTTGCTCAACTCTACGGTACGATGTGAATTCGACAAACAAGTGCGGGTGAAGTCTGCCGGTGACTAAGCGGCGTTTGCCGATGAGCCACAACGACGGCTCACCCCCACACCCCATGATAAGCGAAAATCGTACCCGCACCAGAAGGAGAGCTTGCTCAACTCTACGGGCGACGTAGATTCGGTAGATATCATCCATTGTTGAGGCAATGAATATCTTCCACGGAGGGACCTTGCTGTCATAATGGCATTTCTCTTCTAACTGTTTTACCCTCCCTGTCGTGAGAAGAAAGAAAGGGGAGAAATGGGGATAACATCCATCGGCTGAATCAGTGACTACCCTTATATGGAGGAACCCTGTCGACACTATGCCACCCTTTTTTTGTTTTCTTCTACTGTTCGTGTCAGGAAGGGAGAAGAAAAAAAAACAGATTTTACCAAAAAACTGCTTCCGATGGGTGGCAAAAGTAGAAGAAGTAGAACAACATTTTCTACATTTTCTACATCTCACCTTGAAATATTCCTTATATCTAGGAGATACCTTTCTGGTAACTCACCCTGCAATATGTAATGACATATATTGCAGATGCCCTCCAGCTTCTCACCTCACCTTGAAAGTTATTCCCATACAAGTGTGAACGAACTAACCGTCTCCTTTCTTTTGGAGCTCAGATTCGGGCGAGACCTAGTGCAGCAGGAAGGAGGCTCACCTTTTCTCCACATACTTTTTTTTCAAGATATAAATACCGGATTTTTGTCTCATGTGGACTAAACTTGCGATAACTGTTTTTCAAAATTTGAAATTACTTCAGATTTTTTTATATTTGAGCTAATCCCAAAATTTCAATATTGGTTCTTGCCTCCCCAGGATTAAAATCTTGCAATACCTGTTTTTCAAAATTTAAAATACCATAGTTTCTCTCTGATTAAACTCAGTGCCGGTTTCCCAGTATAACAACATTTCCTAGAGATGCCCGTTTGACATCTCACCTTGAAATGCTCTTTGTGTCTGGGAGATACCCTTATGGTAACTCACCCTGAAATATATAATGACATACATTGCAGATACCCTCTGTATCTCACCTTGAAAGGTATTCCCTTATACAGTGTGAATGAACAAACCGTCTTCTTTCTTTCTTGTAGCGCAGATTCGGGCGAGATGTAGTGCAGCAGGAGGAGGAGAGATGCACATGTGCTCACCTTTTCTCCACAGATGTTCTATTTTTTTTTCAAAATTTAATTACCATTTTTGCTCTTTTTGGTCTAGAATCTTGTGATACCGGTTTTCGAAGAAGTAACAATATTTTTGATTCCCTACACAAACTCGATGTCCAAGATAATCAAGAAAAATAACTATTGGTTTTTGCCTTTCCTTGGTTAGAATCTAGCTATAACTGTTTTTTTTTCCAAATTTAACGTACTATAGTATATTCTGACTGAACGTGAATCAACATAATTTCAAAACGAAAAAAAATCGTGCCATTCTTGGATCGAGACATGCAATAATACCGTTTATCAAAATTTAAAATACTCGTGTTTCTTTTGACTAAGCACAAGAGATACCACGAGCAATTTTTTTTCCCAGGAGATGTCGCTTCGACGTCTCACCTTGAGGTGCGACAGCCTTCAAGGGACCACTTGCGTTCGGAAGACATAATTTTCTGAGTACATGGGGGAGGAAAACTACCCATGGAACTAGGTGTGTTGCTCTCCCAAATGTGCCCATATTTGTCAAAATTTAATCCCCATTTGCTCCTATGGAAGTTTACTCAATACCTAGTTGGAGTCCGTCTGACCCAACCTATGAAGCAAGCCGACAGGCATGCGCTCGAGGAAAAGTGTGAGTCCGCAGAGCGTATGAGCGTGTCCGTCTCTGTACGACCAAATGAGATGCGCTCGCCTGAAATCTAAATTCTTCTCTTCACATCTTGTTCACCCCGTTCCTGTATTGCCGTCCTGACACTCGACTCCGGAGCTGAAATGACCCGGGTAGTAGTGGAATGGTGGTAGTAAGTAGTGGTTACAAAAGTGTTGGTCATTCTCCTTTCTGTCCCTACAACCTTCCTTTTTCTGTATGTGTGCGTGAATTTCTAAAGCCTCGGTAACTATCCCCCACTCTTCTTTCATTTCTTCCAAATGAAACATTCTAATCTAATCTATTACTACTCAGCGCCAACTTTCCGAGCTTGTCGACACATATAGAACAGGTGAATGCTGGTATACAATAGTTTTGCTTCCTAACAATATATACATCATGCTCACTCACGTGATCGTTCGATTTCTCAGACCAGCGACCGCATTCAGCTGTTAAACTTGAACGGGTCTGCGTGGCAAATTGACTGAATTCTTTTTGATCGAGAAAGTTAGTTTTCTTAGGATGTTTCCAATCATTTTTTTACAGAGCGCATTTTGAAAAAGTAATAACAGATTGTTTAACACTAACACTAACCTAGCAAAACAAAGTGGAGAAAGTTTCAAAGTCTAGTGCACTTCAAGGAATCAAAAGATTGGATCAAAAGGTGATTTGCCTTTGTCGGGATTTGTTTGAACACGAAATGCAAAGGTGTGTTTAGAAACAGGAGACGAGAAATAAGTAATGAATCACAGTTTTTAGTAAATAATTTTGAACTGAAGTAAGTTTCCGATCTAATTTGAATATTTTTCTAGGTATTTTTGACCGAAAATGTGTTTCGAATTCGGACAGTCACCCAGTTCATCATCGGCCCAGGTCTTCTACCAATTGTTAATACGGTCTTGATTGATTTACAATTTTATTGAGACATTTTATTTTAGCGGCTGCGAGCCACCTTTCTTCATGAATGAAAATGTCAGTCTCCAGGTTGAATTTGTAAGATAAAAATAACGTGTTATTTTGTTCAATTCACACCAGAAAATTCAATAGGAAAAATTCATGACAAACATGTGCTTGTGAGTGACTACTGCAACGTTTCAACTGTAAATGTCCAACGATGAGTTTGAGTAGTATATATAGCACCTAAACGCGGATTTTTGTCCGGTCTACGGGAATTTGCACATAACATTTCACCGGGGTAGGGCACGGTGCATGCAACCTGATTCAACCGGGCGTACGGGGGTTCGCGCAGAAACGGGTGGCTGGGACGGAGGGTACTGGAACTGGTTTGGTGCCCGAGTCAGCTAACGGACGGGGGGGGGGGAGGCAGGCGCGCGATATAGGCGACGCAAAACAGCCCTGGAGATATAGGGCTCAAATATGCCGTGGATAAAGGGGGCGCAAATATGCCGTGGAGATAGGATGCGCTTATACGCCCTGGAGATAGGGGGCGCGAATATGCCCTGGAGATAGGCAGCGCGAATATGCCCTGGAGGTAGGGGCTACAAATATGCTTTGTGAAGGATTCAGATATAGGATGACTAGATCTTTGAACCTATTATCGAATATAATTGTTTTGAAGTATGTTATTTGTTAATGTGTCCTACTCAGGCGCTGTATTTCTCGGACATTGTATTTATATGTTAAGACAAATTGATCTTGTGGTCAAGTTTTTTACTGATGTCACATAGAGTTACCATGAACGCATTTTTTTTGTGAGTTGGCCGATGTATTTGTCATGATGTGTTTTATTTGTTAGTGTGTATGACTTAGTCGCTGTATATCTCGGACATTGTAGTTATATGTTAAGACAATTACTCCTGAGATCAAGTGAGTTACTGATGGTACATAGAGACTGCCCGAGACGGGTGGGGATGAGGAGAGGGGTTGACCGGAGTCAGGCGGTGTCCAGAACGCAAGTAGAAGCGATTGCTATAGTTCAACCGAGAGTGGAAATTAGCTATGACAATTAGCGATTTTATCTCTGGATGTGCGGTCACACAAAGATTAGATTTCCATACGGGAAAAAATTCAGTTTCCTTTCGGTATCTGGTTGCTTTCATTTACGATTGTTTTCGTACGGATTCTACAGATGTACGTTATTAAGGCTTGTCGATGCTGTATATGATTGTTTTGGAATATTTCGCACGGTAGGATGACATGATATCTTTTACTATGTTTGTTATTGAATGACTCATTTGAATAGAAGTCATTGATTATACATGATATTTTATATTGTACGATTGATATTATTGATTAAATCCACTCGCTTTGTCGCATTTAATGTATATACTTTTCATAGATTCGCCAAGATCAAATGTTAAGAAACAAACAGTTGCAGATACGTTCACGTAATTTTTCAGATGATTTTTTTCTGTAGACAATGAAACAAGGAATATTTATACATATTTATTAATGGATTAAATACACATTTAGGTGAACAATTTTAGGGCTTTGGCATAACATCCACGCATGTTTGAAAACATATTACAGGTGGACAATCAATCATGGTCAATTATATATATATCTTTGATTCA
>SDVV010001634.1:0-25088 GCA_016164225.1 Gammarus roeselii
CCAGGGCCGTATCATCAGCAAATAGCAACTGGCTCAACTGCCAACTCCGCCCATTCGCTTCCAAGAGTTCCAAGCCACGACCCAGCACACTCGCGTTCACCTCCCTGACCACTCCATCCATATAGAGGTTGAACAGCCAGGGAGACATCACGCAGCCTTGTCTCAGTCCCATTCGCTTCCAAGAGTTCCAAGCCACGACCCATCACACTCGCGTTCACCTCCCTGACCACTCCATCCATAAAGAGGTTGAACAGCCAAGGAGACATCACGCAGCCTTGTCTCAGTGGTAACTTGTCTCAGTGGTAACTAAATAATTGTTTTGGGTGTAGTATTACAGAGGAAGGTGAATATATATTCCAAGATAGATTGCTTAGGTCAAGGTTTTATGTAGATGTGGTAATTAATGTAAAAAAGTTAAAAATATTCCAAGTTACTATTTTGCAAGCTAGTATATAAGGGATGATGTTCCATCAACGAAATGAATGATTTAAGTTAACAAAATTTGCACACCCAAATAAATTATTCAGAGGTTGCATCACAAATACAACTCATCACGACCCTCCTCTGATCATCGCTATAGCTCAACTATGCTCCAGTCACACAACCTCTCCCACTCCGATCTTGATGAAAACTCTCCACATCTTGTCAGCATCACGAAAATAGTCGATAAGGATAGTTCACAGTGCGTTTGTTTCCCCTTCTCAAAATGTTCGCAATCGTCAAGGCGCCATGGATGCAAAATGCTAATATGTACTTTAAGGATATAATTTTTTTCTGAACGAAATTTGATTTTTGCCTGAGCTTTGATATGTTAAATTATCATATTGTAGCTCTCCTGAGTCCATGCCTACGACATCACTGTGAGTAGAACAAAAGTAGTGACGCTGCAGCGGTTAACCATGAGTTTAGCGTTCACAGCTCATAATCTGTGATGTCAATTATGATCAGTTTGCATCTAAGGAAAAATGAAAATAGTTTTAACCCAGAAGCACCGGCGTGACCTCACACGTGGCCGTGACAGACGTAGTCACCATGGACCTGACGGGTCAAAGGGAGCTTGTCCATGACCATCCCTCCACTGCCAGGCGGAACCTTCGATTGCGTTTTGCGTTGCGCCGGGCGCAGTTTAGGTTGAAGTGTTGCGTTTACTTCTCTATGCAATCTTTTTCTCATACCCTCTGCCTCTGCTGCTTTCCGTTTTTGCTGTTCGCCAGAAAAGATGATTCCAAACGCTGAGTTCATATTTCATGCATGAGATTTCCGTTTGTCATCTCTTTTTCTTGCCTCTAACTCTAAAGGATTCTTACCCAATCTCAAACCGAATAAATCCATGCTCAACTCTACGCCTCCCTCAGGTCCGCACGTTCAAGGTAACGTCTCGGGCCGTCAATGCCCACGCTTACGTGAACGCCGCTTTCAGGATTCCCGTGGACGCAGCAGACAACTTCAGGGTGACGGACCAGCCGGGGATATTCTTCGGGGGTGTGGGACCCCACTTCGTGAGTTGAACGGAGATTGGAGAATTGGGATGTATGCATAAACTGGAAAGGTTACTGAGGATGCATCTTATAGGTAACGTTATTTTATTTTTGAGTTTGATTGATAATATCGGTGAGGGCTCTCCACTCTTCATGCGACAGAGACTTCACAAATCGGCAAGGCTTCGCCACTGTTTGTTGCATGGATTTCGAGGATTTATAGCTCAAACTAGAGAAATTTAGTGTAGTGTCATGGTACCCAAGCTGCAACCGAAAAGTGGTGTGTTCTATCCCACTGTCAGCCTAGGTTTTTCATCATGTCGGCATTGAGCAACGGACCTCATTTACCGCTTGCCATGGGGAAGTGACATCCCCCCAAAAATCTTCCGTCAGATGGCGCCTCAGTCTGTAGCATGTCGGCTAAGCCTGTGCATGTGTGTGGCAGGCACATGATTGTCCCATGACTGACATCACAATCCAGTGACTGTCTGACTCTCCTGTTCACGTCCATATTCATGTACAACCTTGACACCTTTAAACAGCACCAGACGCGGAGCTCTGCGTTGGCATTTTCTGTATTTAGTTTCATCCTTCCATTAACGAGCGCCGAACTGTGCCAATTCACAGGCATTGATCTTCACTCATTAGCCTTAGCACTCTAATCTATTCTTTACTCATTAGCCTTGGCACTCTAATCTAATCTTTACTCATTTGTCTCGGCAGTCGAGTCTAATAATCACGCATTAGCTTTGGCACTCTAATCTAATCTTCACTCATTAGCTATGCACTCTAATCTAATCTTCACTCATTAGCCTTGTACTCAAATCTAACCTTCACTCATTAGCCTTGCACTCGAATCTAATCTTCACTCATTAGCCTTGCACTCTAATCTAATCTTTACGCATTAGCCTCGCACTCGAATCTAATCTTCACTCATTAGCCTTGCACTCTAATCTAATCTTCACTCATCAGCCTTGCACTCTAATCTAATCTTCACTCATTAGCCTTACACTCTAATCTAATCTTCACTCATTAGCCTTGCACTCTAATCTAATCTTCACTCATTAGCCTTGCACTTTAATCTGATCTTCACTCATTATCCTTGCATTCTAATCTAATTTTCACTCATTAGCCTTGCACTCTAATCTAATCTTCCCTCATTAACTTTCCACTATAATTTAATCTTCACTCATTAGCCTTGCACTTTAATCTAATATTCACTCATTAGCCTTGACACAATTATCTAATCTTCACTCATTAGCCTTGACACTCTAATCTAATCTTAACTCATTATCCTTGGCACTCTTATCTAATCTTCACTCATTAGCCTTGGCACTCTAATCTAATCTTCACTCATCATACGAGGGATGTTCTCCGAAATGCTTATGTTTCTTCAATAATGAGTGGATTTCAACGCTGCATCACTCAAATTGAAGAACACCATTACACTCAGAGCTCCTAAGCCTTCTCTTTCCCACGCACGTCTTTATTTTTCTAAAATCAAACACTGTTCCCACGCTGGCGTGCAGTGCGTGTACAATTTACTGAAGAACCCTATCCCATAAAATTGTGCCCCTGATTTCATGTAGCTATATTCTGAATTTAAGGCATAGCTACTTAGTAAAACACAAGAATACCCGAGGAATCTTGTGAATTAAATATTTTATTTGAGGGATGCGTCTGTGTCTGTGTCTATGTCTCCATATCATAGACATTATTAGTGTTCATTATAAATGAATAGTTACGATGGAAGTTTCTACTGTAGAAGATGTCAACAGGGGTAAACTGAATGCTTAATTAATTTATCTTGCTATAGATTGATTAAGGAATACTTATTTAATTTGTTTTGTCAAAGCTTGATCAAAGAATACTTATTTAATTGTTTTTATCATAGCTTGATCAACGAATACTTATTTAATTTGTCATGACATAGCTTGATAAAAGAATAACAAATTGTTTATTATGTCTTGTCATAGCTTGACCAATGATTACGTATTGAATTTGTCCTGATCAAACTTTGTCCTTTTTTTAGACGTCAGCCTCCCAGACGGCGAGGTTCCTGACCGGCCAACGCCTCAGTGACCCTGAGGTGCTGAGGGAGGCCCTACGAAGGCTGGCTACTGAGGCTGTGCCCTCCCCTGACCCTCACCAGGGTAGCGTGAGGTATCGCCGCTCCCTGGTGACGGCACTTTTCTACAAGGTGAGACAGTGTTCACCATTTGCACACTCTCTACTTCCTTCTACTAGCTTATTCTGGGTAGAGCCGATTCAAAGGCGAGATTCTTCGTCGAGAAAATCAACTCAATTACACGAACCAAGTACAACTTCAGGATGTGAAGCACACTTACTCGTTTGGATTTAGGCTGTAACTATATTATTATCGTAAATATAAGTGAAGTGAATGGTATCCAAATGTCGAATATTATTACATGTTGTCTTAGGGGATACATGCTGTCTAGACACTGTATGCTTGTTTATATCTGTTGACAGTTGTTAGTCAAATATTTATGCAATTACCTGGGTCGTGTTATAATTAAATAAATGTATCTATGCACGTAAGAATATTTGCAGACGAGTCTTCAGACAATTATGCAATATTGTAATTATGTTATTCACATAACGATCTTTGTTCCCACATTCTGTCACGGCCGGACTCCCAGCTAGTATTTTGTAATCTTGTTATTGGAAGACGACGTAAAGGGGCTGGTCTTTAAACTATTTAAGAGACTGGCCAGAATGTCTCACGCGGGGTCAGGTTGGCTCGGACTCACAACCTTCTACTTCCAATGGAAGTCTATTGCGAAAAGAGGCCGACACGCCACCCATTCGGCCAACGGCAAGGTGCTCTTCTCATTCTTCCCCATGTGCTTACACATTTACAATTCTTATCTCTGTATCGCTAAAAAAGTGTACATGTGATACGGAAAATATTATTTAGTTCTACGGATTGATCCAAATATTTTTTCTCTTTTGGAATAGCTTGCCGTCTATTATAGTGTACACTATGATATCAAAGGAGGAAGCTTCTTACAGATATGTAATACAAACATCCAATGAGCAATGTTTTTTTAGGCTGTGTTGTGGCTGCTGAAGGACAGTCTTCCGTCAGCCCTTCGGTCAGCTGGCGAAACACTGACGAGGAACGTCAGTTCTGGGCAGCAGAGTGTTGACACCGACCCCAAGCTCTGGCCGCTGGGGCAGCCCGTTCCCAAGATAGAATCTAATGTTCAGGTGTCAGGTTAGCCCAAAATACAGGTGTCAGATAAGCTCAATATTCAGGTGTCAGGCAAGTGACTGCAAGTTCAATGTTGAGGTGTTAGGTGACTTCGATGTTTCCCCTCTAGGCATCTGTTAGGTTCACGAGGCACACCGAGTCACGGCCCAACCGGGGGAGTGAACACCCTTATTTCCCTTCAGACTCCCCTCTTCTTCACTCTTCACTATCTCTCCTTTTCTCCTCCATCCAGATTTGCTTAACTTTTATTTATCTCATTTGCATCTTATGTTCAGTTCAAATGCCTTTTAACTTGTCTCAGACTCCTTTTTAACAACTCTTAATAGTCGTTGCACACAAACACTCGCACGCACACACAGACATGCACACTCAAACATACACATACCGGTTATAAGTATTCTTCTTTCGGGTGGCAAATAACAGCCAAGTTGCGCTCTCTCTTTCATGCAACCTTTTCTACGATTATTCCTTCTTCTTTCCATTCTTGCTGTTCTCATGCGTAAAATTCCCCACACTTAGTGTAGATATCATGCATGGGATCTCCGTTTTCTGGCTCTTCTTCATCTTTCCCCTCAGCAGGTGTTGGAGCGCGTAGCCCGGCACCTTACGGCCATCCGGGTAGTGCTGGAACCATATTGCCTCAGCACCTTAGGAGTTCCTGTACCTCCTGCGTCACCCGTACATACATACCATAGACGCTCGCCGCGTAAAGGACTTTGACTTTGCGCAGCATTAAACCCAACTCGAACATTAAAAGAAGAATAAAAACAAAGACCAACACGATGCAGCACTGTTTGCTGGTTTGACATTCGGCGCCAGAAGGACGATGACTCCAGTGTGCTAGAAAGCCTTGTTACTGTTTAGGTGTCTGGTAAGAATAATTTTGAGGTGTCGAGTTAGTGCAAATAATGTATCCAGTCAATCCATTTATCATGATTGGGATATCCAATAGCAAGGAAGGCCAGCACAGCCGTGCGTGGTATGGATCAAAATAAAAATGATCTTGTTATGAACAAAATGGAACTGAAATGATGCGTACGTAGGCTATACGAATACAAAACGGGAACGAAACAACAAATTTTACATGAAGCTAAGCACAAAATAAAACTACAAATAATTTCGAATAAAGCATCAACAAATTACACCAGACACCTCTTGAATGTCTCAACTATTGACTGTTCAGCAACAGCTTTAGGAAGACTTCCAAAACAGTATGCAGGCAGAGTACAGACTCGCATCTGATATCAGAGGAACAAAGAGGCATGACAAGCGTGAACCGGTGACTAAGAGTTATAGTTGCTGGGGAAAGCTAAAAAAGAACGGATTGATTGCCTTCCCTTTGGGACCACAGATAATTCTACAATGATCGGATCCAGCTTTGTCAATCTCACTCGCATAGAATACATGTCAAGTGCCTTTAATCTATGGAAATCGTCACTCTGGTCAGACCATCAAACCACTTCATCAATCTAGTGTACAATCCTCTAAAATAGGACGAATATGGGATTCCCTGAAATGCAAGTATGAATTGAGGGAACCTATTCACCGTGGATCTCAAAAGAATGCTTTGCAATTCCGCCTCCTTGTGGACAAAATCTGTTACGTGAGGGTGAAACTTCAACTGGCTATACTACAAAACCAAGACCTCTTTTTGCCTCCTAAAACTTCAATGCAGATTGTCCTAGAGAGTAGCATGGAAGAGTCAAATCAATAATCTGAGATCTCCTCTCAAATATGATCGTGACACACTTTTCAGGGTTGAGTTTGAAACTCCGTACTGCTGCTCCAGCGCACACAGAGTTAAATACTCCTTCAGCTGAGAATTTCCGTTTGCTGTAGAATCACGGTCACGCAGAAAGTGGATGTACAATTCGTAATAACCAAACGACTTGTGCAATAGGTCTATTCCAAAAGTTATGTCATGGATTTGGACAAGGAACAGCATCTGTCACAAAACTGACTCCTAAGGGGCATTGTTTGATACGTCCACGACTAACCATCATCGACATGAGTTGCCATATCCCCATTCATAAACAGAAGCTAGTCCTCCGTATAGCGGCCCCTGCGGAATCCCAACTGATGTTCGGACAGTACTCCATTTTCCTCTAAATAAGTCGACAGATAATACACAGAACCATTTCCATTGACTGACAGACACAGCTGGTGTCAGACTCACAGGTCTGTAGTTCAGGAGATCACAGCAAGATTAACTCATGTGCAGAGGCACAACCACTTACATCAAACCGAAGGTAACAAACAACAGCTCTGCAGCACATGGCCCGACAATTTAAGGTGCATCTAGAGAGAACAAAATATCTGACACCTCTTGAAGATCAATGACAGTCACGGTATAATACTTGGGTGAAACTGATTAGAGGCTAGGTTGTTTGGCCCTTTTCCAAAAACAGAGCTGCCGATGCAAGAGATTCAGCAAATATGTTGCCCATCTGCCTGGTGAGTCAACCACTCCCTAGTTCGGATCCCTGTAGGGACCCGCACTTGCACGTCATATCTTATTGCGGAGGATGCACGAGTGAAGAAATGTAAGAGCCTCAGCATATTGATTATAAGATGCTGCTTCTACTAAATATTACCAAAATGCACGTGACTCCCGTACAGTCGATTGATATCATGCAACGACTGAAGAGTTGTCATGCCCTGAACACAATGTCGGGCAAAATCTGTTTGCACGGACTTTTACTCTCGCTATGCACACAAGGGCATGATCCACGACCAACTGCAACGAGACAGTCATCAATAATTCACAACTATCATCAACCTACAATCCCAATCATAAGTGCATAGAGCTCTTGAAATCCTATCGTCATTTCCAGGGTGCCACAAGTGACATCTAATTCATCAGAAAATTCACGCTCTCCTTGCATCCAAAAAAAGTCTCAAACAACTGGATAAAAGGAACATAGATGAAATGGCGGCAAAACAAGGACTAAGGAAATCCTATCAGCATCTGATTTAAGAAAAAATCAAGAATGCTTCTTCAATCAAGCATTGGTTCTCAGTGGGTTGCCCACTGGCACAAACCAGCTGCGGGAAGTATGTCCAGAAACATGTCATCAATTTGTGAAACATCGCCCGCCACAAAACCATCCCGAGACCAGACCAATGAATATAAATTAAAATCACTAAAGACCAAGAGCTTTCTACTTGCACAAAAAATATATCAGTAGGTTTACCCTATTACGTCGTAGGATGCATCTTCACCAAGAAGGGGTGTGGCAGCAACGTTGGGCAGAGCAAGAGAAACGTCCTCAAACCTCATAGCCCTCTCAAAATACCAGAAAAATCCCTGCTTGCGATTGCTACCATGGACATATCCTCTTACAATACTGTAGGCATCCATTGCCACGACTAAATCAATAACATCATCATTTAGCCACGTCTCGCACACAGCAAGTAATATCTAAGCCATACTGTGAACATAATGCTGTCAGGAAATACATTTTATTAATAAAAGAATTTACATTGACCTGTCCAACGAAACGTCTGTCAACATCAGATAGATTTGAATCTCAGAAACTACACCAAATCACCACATCAGACTGTGCAACACCACCAGACGGATCCCCAGAACCACCAACCGAAACCCAGGTACCGCACCGCTGCCAGCACGAGCATCAGCAACCCGATGACTCGATTGGTCGTCAGAGTCACCACCCGATGTAGCATCTGAGACGCCACCCGATGCAGCATCAGAGACGCCAACCACCAGTAGTACGACCAGCAACGCAGGCTTACAATGACCCACAAGCCTGATCTGTACCACGAACCTAACCAACATCACGAGCTTGACTAACACCGACAGAACCTCTGGCACCATTTCGGGATGCAGCTTCACGAGTAGTTACAACGTCTGAAGTAGCACATCCAGACGCCACTACTCACATAAATATACCATGAACTGCACTGCCACCCGCAGCCTTACGAGAGCTGTCAGCTGCAGATGTAACTCCTGGAACATTAGAGCGATCTTGGTTATCATCCAGAGCAAGCACAGAGGTGCCTGACAGAGTTCCATGTTGCTCGCTCCTCAATAATCAACTCTTGTCCCAGTTCAAATGTAAGGTTTCGCTAGATGTAGACATTTTTATAGATGTCTTGCCGACTCAGGTTGTTGGAAGTATTCAATACCGCAGGGAACTTTGCCTCAAATAAACCAACTCAATTGAGAAAAACGACATACCTCAGCCGAATCTTCTTATGTTCAACACAACACAGATCTTACCAAACATCTCCCAATGCAACATCAGCACTGTCTGTGTTTAGCCCACACAAGATGACAACGTCTTCTCGAAGATCACGATCATGCATCTTCCTTAGTTCACTGCGTATCAGCTCTCTGTCGGCTGCTTAGTCATTATAACACCCAGGAACAGAAGACCTAGAGACATATCTTCCCACCAAGTTAGCTCCAAAGCAAAGAGCTATCTCTGAAACCCGGACTGACATAACCCTTACAGCAGTTAAAAATAAATTAAAGGGGGACGTGAGACCTGTTTGTTGTTCAGTTGAAAATGAACCCAGATCTACCCTACAAGGAGAGCAAGTGTTAACATGACCACCATTTCATTTGCAACAGACGTATTCGATAGCATTGTCACCCTCACGAAGCAAGCATTTTATAACCCTATCATCAACCCCACCACAAGCAGTGTCAGGACGAAAACAGTCACTCCATGAGAAGCCATGCATTTTCCACAATTGAGAACCTCAAAAAATAACAATTCAGATCCATGATACCGCTCACTGGTGAACAAGCAAAAAGTCTCTGATCACATCTGGCGCAAGCGGCTGACACATATTCAAGTCCAGTTGGTAAAGGGCGAATGCTTTACCGCAAAGTTGTTCCCCAAACTTTGGAAGATTGAAGAAACAGTTAAAAACCTAAAGGAATTTTCCACAGCCCGATCAAGAAATCGGCGTGGGTTTCTAGTGTGCAAAGTCGACGTCCTCATACCCCCCAACGATAAATCAGTAGCTAGTAGTGCAGAAGGTCATAGTCAGTCTCTGGAGGAGTTGACACTAAGTGTCCAGGTGATTATAATAAGTAGGTGCACTGGAAGTGGTAATTCTTTGGTCTCTCAAAAGAAACCAAATATTAAGTAGCATTGGTTACGTAAAGTCATCTTCACTTTGCTGATCTAATAAGTGGATTATCCGCTTGACCGTAAATACCATTAAGTAACGCGAAATTAAACTCCATTTAACCTTAATGAAATTAAAAACTGTTAATCTGAAAAAGCAACTATATTTATTAGTAAAAAAAATTGAGTATTCCCTCATGTGATTTCTTTTTGGGCTTCAAAGTAACGAAGAACAAACCCTCATGTGATTGTTTTTGTCTGCCAGGAGAAGCTGTGTATGCTGACGACCTGCAGCCCCTCACAGGCGAGCTGGTGGGCGTGTTTCTGCAAAGCACCGTCGCCAACGCTCGCATCGACAACATAGACGTCTCGGACGCCCTGGTGAGACACAGGGGCGAAGCGATGGTATAGTAAACGAGAAGATTGTCGCAGCGAACTTTCTTGCTGACGTCACTGCTCTTATGACGTTAGCAAGACTGTTTTACCTTCTATAGCTCATGATACTTTCTGTATCTATGACCATGGGCCTCGTTATGAACGGGCGGCAAAGGCACGGCTTCTCCCCACCCCCCTTGAGGTTTGAAAATATGAAGGAATCAACAATGAAGCCTAAAGAGTAAGGTTATGAAGGCTTGAAGAGTAAGGTTATTATCACTGAACTATCACTCTCAAATGTATAATGGAAATGCCGCTCTCCACTGGGGAATTTCTGAGGTGGGCAGGCGGTGCTTTTACAGTACCGGAGGTAGTGGTACCCGTTCTTTTTTTTACATATCGTTGATATTGGTAGTGATACGTGCTGTCGATACATCATTTTTTTCAACAATTTTACTTTATATAGCTTTGTTTAAACAAAAATAAATATTTTTTAAAACAAAATAATAGCACTTTTAATATTGAACAATATATACGTTTAAGATGTACCCTCTTCTCAAAATAATGGGGGCTTACTACTTCCACGGGCTGCTGATAGACGCCTAATGCCATGTTGATTATAGCTCTATACTGATTACGAAACAATCATATATCCCCATCTGCACTTGGTTCAGGGTCTTTGACGTCATCCCAAATGCACCTATAGCGATTCGAGTAAGTCAAGCAAGCATTAGGTGAAATAACTAGTAGAAGTGATTGCACCGTGTGCAGACTGTTTCGTTTCAAACGTGTTCAAAACGTATTAATTATTCGTCTGCGTCACCATTATACTCAATGCCCCAGTCATTAGAGCAGCCCTTCTCTGGAAGTAAAGCTCAGTGCTGGAGAATTGCGCCCACACTCTGAAAGAGGAGCGATCGAGCAATGTTGGGCTGAAAAAGTTTGTTTCAGTCCTCTGGTGTGTACCGTCAATTTTCGCAGAATTTACATGGTATTTTCAGATGATCACAGTCAATTCGTATCAACGTGATGACATTTTGAAATGAAAACCTCGATTCCCGTAGGAAAATAGCTAGTCCACTACGTCCGAAGTTAAGGGTAATAGATGGATTTTTTACCATCATGGTAAGATGAAAACTTCCGTACGATGTGTCTCAGCCGAATACTTCTGTTATCCTACCGAAACGTCAATAAGCACAGTCCATGGACTCTTTACACCTTCCTCTCAGCTACTTCACGGAATCAATACACGCATTACGGTGACGCGCGTTCACCAATCAGTCGTCACATTCCCTTTGCGAAGTTATACGTCTCCCTCTTTTTTAAACTAATTGCTAGACCTCAGCATTGAAGTAGGAAAGACCATGAGCAGCGCAATCAAACAGTCGTTTGTTTCAGTGGTAATAAGCACATGCTTCAAGATCTAGAGTTACTTACTGAACGTTCAGATTTAATCATACATACAGTAAGATACCAATGATTTTAGAAGAGTGAAGAACTGAAACGACTTCAGCAAACTGGGTGAACAGTTAATTTATGTGTCCTTTTTTATAGAAGTGTGTCAAGCTGCTTTGATGCAGTATCAAAATTCACACAGAGATATTTTAATCTGAGTTTGACGCCACATCCAGTATCAGATAAATCAGCACCTGAGAAGCTTGACGCACTACTAGGAGATGGCTCTACCACACAAACGAGCCCCTGAAAAGCTTGACACAGTACTAGGAAATGGTGCCACCAGACAAATGAGCACCTTACACCTGAATGAGGCTTGCAAGATACAGCCACGGAGCCGGCTGCTGGAAGTAACTAATTGCTTTGTAACTAATTGCTGGTGACAAAGCGTCACCAGCTGCCCGTAGTGATCTAAAAGTCAACCGTCTGAAACATTGTGCATCTCGAATACACCTATAACCTACATCAACAGAATATTTGTCAGCATCCTGTCTCTTTCCACAGGCTGTTCCTGGAGTGGTGGCCTTCGTGAAAGCGGAAGACATCCCCGGAGAGAACAGCTTCGTGGTGGGAGGTTCTCGACAGCCAGACAAGGTGTGTGAAGGCGACAGGCTACGACTTGTGGAGATCATTAGCAGTATTATTTTCCTTGGGTCCAGTGATCTGCTTCTAGCTCAAATGGCTGCTAAGCTAACTTAAAAACAATTAGTAAGATACGAAATGGAATTGTTATTCAAACAGTTAAAAAGACGTGAAACCGGAAGTGTGAAGTATTTTTATTTCCTCACTGTTGAACGAAAATGTGGAACTGTTTGCATATATTTCCGTAGGCCTACCTTGTGACCCTGAATACCAAAGATTAACTATGTCAGCATTTATTGTCGTAGGCCTGCCTCGTGATCATGAACACTAAGGATTCTTATTCATGACCGAATTATCGCAAAGCTGGAAGGAACTTGAGATATCAGACCAAATCACGTGCTTGCCTAGAACGTTCTCCCCACCCTAGAATGATAAGAATGGACCGAAATGCACGCTTTTTACATGCGATAGTACAGTACTTCCACCTAATTTAATAGCATCGATACTTCAATTAATGAAAGGGATACAAGAAATATAAGAATTAACATCATGACAGAATTGTTGTGCATGGCTCGTTAGTTCACATGCAACGAGCAGCGTGGCTTTAGTATGGCGCGGGATGATTGTTATTCGCAAATATGGTAACAGCATGAGAATCGGAAAAAAATGCAACTCTGTCTGATTTAGTTCAAAATCAATGGACTCGAATCAGCTCTTCAAACACGGCCAACCTATTGGGACGACAAATGTTCTCCTAATGGGACCCCCCCTAGGCATCTGTTGGGTTCACGGGCCGCATGGAGTCACGGCCCAACCGAGGGGGGTGGGGAGGTGAACACCCTTATTTCCCTTCAGACTCTCCTCTCCTTCACCCTTCACTATCTCTCCTTTTCTCCCCCATCCTGATTTGCTTGCCTTTTATTTACTTCATTTGCATTTTACGTTTAGTTCAAATGTCCTTTAACTTGTCTCAGAATCCTTCTTAACAACTCTCCTAATAGTCGTTGCACAAAAACACACACATACACATGCACGCACGCACAGACACGCACACTCAAACAATACACATACCGGTTCTGACTATTCTCCTTTCGTGTGTCAAATAACAGCCAAGTTGCGCTCTTTCTTCCATGCAACCTTTTTCTACGACTATTCCTTCTTCTTCTTGCCGTTCTCATGCGTGAAATTCCCCACACCTAGTGTAGATCTCGAGCATGGGATCCCCGTTTTCTGTCTCTTCTTCATATTCCCCCTCAGCAGGTGTTGGAGCGTGTAGCCCGGCACCTTAAGGACTACTGCGGATCCTTGGGGCTCTGAAGCAGGGTAGGTAGTGTGTTATCCCTTCTTACTGCCATCCGGGGAGTGCTGGGACCATATGGCCTCAGCACCTTAGGAATTCCTGTACCTCCTGTGGCACCCGTACATACCATAGACGTTCGCCGCGTAAAGGACTTTGACTTTGCGCAGTAGTAAACCTAACTCGAACATTAAAAGAGGAATTAAAACAAAGACTAACATGATGCAGCACTGTTTGCTGGTTTGACATTCTGCGCCAGAAGGACGATGACTCCAGTGCGCTAGAAAGCCTCGTCACTCTAATCTGAATCTGAATCTTCTAATGGGGAAGGACTGGTTTGGTGTACGAACAATTTACACTCTCTGGCCCAATATGTAGACTGAGATGTGTAGGCTACCATCATTTGTGCTGGAGTTCTTATTTTGCTGACAAATAACGGTTATAACTGTTGTTTTTCGTCATCAGCCAAGAACTGATGCCCTTGAGTGATTGGAAAAGATTAGCATTTGTAATTCGCTGCAACGGTTATTGGTTGTTCCTATCATACGATATTTAACAAAGTTAATTGGTGGAAGAGAATTTTAATACCGAATACTAATAACAATTTAGTCTTTTTTGTAGTAACAAGTTTGATGCTGGACACCGTCATCCTCGCGTTCGATTTCATGACGTTGTTGTTGTTGCTTAGTCACGGTTTCTTTCTGCGGCGGTGGAAACCACGCCAGCACACCGCCCAAAATCCCCGATATCCACCGCCACAGAATGGGGTGACCGACTTAGTAGTGGGGAAGAGCGTTATTACTGCTATCTGAAATGACTTTGTGGGTTGTGTGTTCGTTGACAAATAGCCATCCGAGCGGTAAAATTTTAACTGTGAGCACCATATCTTTGTTAATTGCAGCGTGTTTATGTCCCTCAGCTACACAGCAACGCACTATCAAGACGCGTGCAAAGATAACCTCGTCTGTGAGAGGGATGTTTTGCAGGAGTGAGATGAAGGTGATTGTTCCCTTGTCCGTAAAAAAACATTATATTTTGTGGCTCTACTGTCTTGAAAGTGTCTGTGAGCATGAGGTTCGGGCAGCGCACATGCTGCGTCCACGTCAACATCGCAGACACGGCGCACACGGCGCCGTTCCCACCGACGAGGATGTGAAACAGGGTGGGTTAAGGGACTTTCGCTTGGGCCAGAGCCCTAGACGCTGCCACCGCAGGCAAGGCATCTAGATGGACATAGCTCCTGACTTATGTAGGCTCCCTTGTGGGCGGCACTTTATGACGTCAGAGCTAACAGAGGCTGAATGAGTTCAGCACACCTGTTCGTAGTCTACATCAACCTCTGACGTCATTCATAGAGTAGTTTTTTGGTATTGTGTGTGGCACTTCATGACGTCAGAGCTTTCAGAGGCTAAATGAATCCAGCACACCTGTCCGTAGTCTACACCAAGCTTTGACGTCATAAAGGAGTATTTGGTATTGGATATTTTTTAGGGACAAATTAGCGTTGCTTGCTTTCATATAAAAAGAATATTTATTAAAGAGTGCACCTAAAAAACTGGAAAAAACTCTTCACTGCTATTTCCCGTGAAAATACAAACTGCAAAACCTATTATGCGAGGACCTATAATAGGCTGGACAGTTGCTCGCCCGTATACGCCTGACACAAATCAGGAATGCCATCGTTCAGATATGAACGTTCACGCTCATTTTATTACCTATCACCTGTTTAGACCATAGGATTCATTACTCATTACCTGTGTAGACCTATCACCTGTTTAGACCACAGTATTCATTACCAATCACCTGTTTAGACCCCAGGATTCATTACCAGTCACCTGTTTAGACCATAGGATTCATTACTTGTTACCTATTTAGACCTATCATCTGTTTAGACCATAGGATTCTAGTGCGTGAATCTCCAAAGTAAAAAATCTATGTCAAGTTTCATATCCAATTTTAAGTGATTTCAGCTAACTAACGCGGATGTTTCAACTTCAGTGCTGGACACTTAAGTGACAACACTTACTTATTTGGATCAGGTTTGTCGTCACAAAAGCACCACCCTCTCATTCACGTTCCTCCTGCAAGCCTAATCTCGTCGCTTAAAGGATCTCTGTAGTCAACAAAATCAATTTCTGTCCCTTTTTTCTAAATAACTTTGCTCCCTTTGTCATACTCTAACATACTCTAAAGTATCTTTGCCATCCTCTATTTCAGCAGTTGGCTTACCTAACTTTGCTCCCTTTGACATACTTTAAAGTAACTGGTCCATCCTCTATTTCAGGAGTGGTCTAATTTAAGCTTGTTCCCTTTAACATACTTTAAAGTAACTGGTCCATCCTCTATTTCAGGAGTGGTCTAATTTAAGCTTGTTCCCTTTAACATACTTTAAAGTAACTGGTCCATCCTCTATTACAGGAGTGGTCTAACCTAAGCTTGCTCCCTTTGACATACTCTAAAGTAACTAGGCCATCCTCTATTTTAGCAGTTGGCTAACCTAACTTTGCTCCCTTTGACCTACTTAAAGGTTACTGGGCCATCCTCTATTTTAGGAGTGGGCTAACCTAAGCTTGCTCCATTTGACACACTTTGGTGTCACTGCAGGTGTTCGCCACGGGTCGGTCAGAGTACGCAGGCCAGGCACTGGGCCTGATTGTGGCCCAAACTCGAGCCCTCGCTCTGGAGGCCCTGCAACTTGTGCGGGTGACCTACTCCGACAGGAAGAAGCCGGTGCTTACCATCAGGGAGGCCCTGGACAAGGATTGGCTCGTGAAGGATCCTATCACAGGACGGCCCAAGGAGTTCGTCATACAAGAAGGGGAGGATGTGGAAGGTGAGGATAATATTGGACGAAAAACAGGTTCATTTCGCGGTCACCCGGGATCGAACACGAGTGAGTCCGTGTGTGTCTGAGAGTTCGTCTCCAGACCTAAGGACCCAAATTCGATCCCCGGTGAGAGTGAATAGGAAACGTTTCCCTAATTACTTAATGTCAGCCTCTCGTTACCTTCTACACACATGGGGTCTGTTATCAGTTTGTTCATTATCTCACTCGTGTTTTGTACCAGTTGCGAAAATTCTTAGCAAATTGCGCGTTCACTCCTAATTTGATCGCAGTTTAGAAACAAATTTGATGACACTGTCAACGCCCCCCCCCCTATTCGATGAGTCACCCGTCGAATAGTCTCTGAAGTGTCTAGCATAACTCATATTCTCTAATTTGAGAATAGTAGCACTCAAGTGCTATTATCAGCACCTTCGTTGAGTGGTTTAAAGGGAGAATTGAGTGGTTTAATGCGAGAATAACAAATCTATATGGAACAGTTGGTGGGAATAACAATATAAAATGAGTGCAACGAAATAAATTATCCTTATATCCATCCTAATTATTACTGAAAATACCCAGCTTTCAGAGTTGTAGGTGTGTTTATTAAGTATAATACTAATTTGATCAATAATAATTTGATCAACGTACCATAATCGAATAGATGACAATCTACAGCGACATCAAATATAGTCTTGTCAGCCCACCAAACAGATGGAATCTACTGAACTTCAGCCCTGAAATTCTGCTTTCTTATCCTCTTAATACCATTTTAACGTCCATATACCTTAGTAATGTCCAAATTATGCATCAATGTCCGATCTGATAGATTTGGCTTATCATTACAAATTAAAAGACAATTGTATACATTGTAAATAGATTCGATATCGTTCCATACCGTTTGTGCATGAATAAAAAATTCTTCATCTATTTTATATATTCTCTTGAGCTTTCCATCCAGGGATTTGAGGTGCTTCGACGCAGTTTGCCCCTTGTTCTAGACCGCCTGGCTTCTTTCAAGCACCGTGTGAAAGGAGACCTCAATATGGGCACTCATTACTGCTTGACGATGGACTCAGTTTGTTCCTCGTCCCAGACTGCCTGGCTGTCTCCAAGCCCCGTGTGAAGGGAGACCTCAACATGGGCACTCAGTACTGCTTGCCGATGGACTCAGTTTGTTCCTCGTTCCAGACCGCCTAGCTGCCTCCAAGCACCGAGTGAAGGGAGACTTCAACATGGGCACTCAGTACTGCCTGACGATGGACTCAGTTTGTTCCTCGTTCCAGACCGCCTGGCTGCCTCCAAGCACCGTGTGAAGGGAGATCTCGACATGGGCACTCAGTACCACCTGACGATGGAGTCCCTACACGCTTGTGTCGCCCCCGTTGAGGACGGCTATGACGTGAACTGCACCACGCAACACGTCACCTCCGCTCAGAGCGCCGTGGCCCAAGTCCTGAAAGTGCCCGTCAACAGGTATTTATTAAGATCCCCAAAACAAATGGAATAGAAGTTACCAAATCGTGGTAAACAAAACTTTTTGTTTTAATTAGAAACAGGTTTTATTGCTGCTTCAAAACCGTTTTGTCGTTGTGACAAAACCATTTTGTTGAAGCGATAAAACCGTTCTGTTGTTGCGACAAAATCTCTGTTTTTTTTAGACAAACCCTATTTCTTCCCTCAACAAGAGTCATTTGTTGCTGCAACTAAACTATTCTGTTCCTGCAGCAAATGCTCTTGTTGTGCCTGATTTTGGTCTGCTACGGAACATTTTTGCCGCGCCTGATATTGATACTGCTGCCAAATAATTTTGTGAATGTACAAGCATCAAAAGTCCATGGTTACCAGTACACGGGTCTCTGAGTCAAAGCTTCTTTGTTTCGATAAATTATATTTAGACACAAAAGTGTACCAAACATTTGATGGTGTCCCGTTGCTTTGAAGAGGGTGTTATTAGACAAAATTATGTCATTTTCCTCTAAATAGCAAACTGGCCACTGAAATTTTATAAATAAAATCTTATTCGAATCTCACAATTAGACACAGTTTTGTGATAATGGGCATCTTAAAATAACAGCTGAAGGCTTGTTTAGAACCGCATTTCTCTCTTGAATTCGTGATCACAACGAGCGTGCGGGGCCTGGGAGGGGGATTCAGTACCCGTTTGTGTTTATTTCACACTTACCAAACCCAGCATCAACGTGCGCATGCAGCACTTGGGTGATTCGATACCCATTTGTGTTCGAATAAACGTGCGGCATCTGGAAGAGGTATTTGGTTCTCATTTGTGTTCCATTCCGCTCTTCTCATCTCAGAATCAAAATGAGCTTGTGACGCTTGGAGAGGGATTTTTTACCCGTTTGTGTTCTATTACCCCCTTCCCCCGCCCAGTCATGAACGTGAGCGTACGGCGCCTGGGTGTAGTGTTTAGAACCCAACTATGTTCTATACCACCCTTCCCCCGCCCAGGCATGAACGTGAGCGTACGGCGCCAGGGTGTAGTGTTTGGTATTCAACTATGTTCTATACCCCTTTCCCCCACCCAAGCATGAACGTGAGCGTACGGCGCCAGGGTGTAGTGTTTGGTATTCAACTATGTTCTATACCACCCTTCCCCCGCCCAGGCATGAACGTGAACGTACGGCGCCAGGGTGTAGTGTTTGGTATTCAACTATGTTCTATACCACCCTTCCCCTCCCAGGCATGATCGTGAGCGTACGGCGCCAGGGTGTAGTGTTTGGTACTCAACTATGTTATATTCCACCCTTCCCCCGCCCAGGCATGAACGTGAGCGTACGGCGCCAGGGTGTAGTGTTTGGTACTCAACTTTGTTCTATACCCCCTTCCCCCGCCCAGGCATCAACGTGAGCGCACGGCCCCAGGGTGTAGTGTTTGGTACTCAACTGTGTTCTATTCCCCCTTCCCCCGCCCAGGCATCAACGTGAGCGTACGGCGCCAGGGTGAAGTGTTTGGTATTCAACTATGTTCTATTCCACCCTTCCACAGCTCAGGATCAACGTGAGTGTGCGGTGACAAAGGGGAATTCGGTCCCCAGTGGTATTCTATTCCTTCCTTCCCTCGCCCAGAATCAACATGAGCGTACGGGGCTTGTGAAGGGGAGTTGCTACTCATTTGTGTTCAATTACACCTTTCCCCCGCCCAGTATCAACGTGTGCGTGCGGCACCTCGGTGGAGTCTTTGGTACTCTACTGTGTTCTATTCAACCCTTCCCCAACTCAGGATCAACGTGACTGTGTGATAACAGAGAGAAGAATGTGGTTCTCATTTGTATTCTATTCCTTCCTTTCCTCCACGTGAGCGTGCGACGCTGGTGAGAGGGAGTTGGTACCCATTTGTGTTTTATTCCACCTTCCCCCGCCCAGCATCAACGTGAGCGTGCGGCGTCTGGGGGGAGGGTTTGGTGCCAAGATCAGCCGCGCTCACCTGCTTGCATGTGCCGCTGCCGTGGCGTCTGCCAAGACCAAACGCCCAGTTAGGATCACGCTGGATCTGCAGGCCAACATGACGCTGGTCGGCTGGCGGGAGCCTTACCTCGCTTCGTATGAGGTTAGTTAATGCACATGTAGTTCACGAACGGAATTTTGATTATGATGTATTTCCATGTAGCAGTCGCCCACAAGGGAAAGGTCGACACTGTAGCATGTAATTCCTCTCTGATACTCCACCAGTATTAAATCAAAAACTATAACTTAGTTTGACATGAAATAATTAATTGATTCAATTGCAACACCCCCCCCCCTTGTGTGGGTGCCCCTCGCCACATGGAGAATCCTGGGTTTACCACTGGCACGTATACCAACTGCGCGCGTAGGGCAAGTACTATAGCTAGATATTTCATCAATTACTTTGTCAACAATGATCTCCAGAAAAATCGACAATGTATCTGATAAAGATGTATCATGAGATAGTATAGTGTACACGTTTGCAATCGTACATATATACTTTCCATCATGCTTGTGGGTCATTTAACTTATTTTCCTCTCCAGGTTTTGCGCTAGATTGTTGCTGATTAACCCCGTTTTCCACCTCCGTGGTGGTGGAAACCGCGCTGGTGCACAGCTCGAATACCTCGATACCCACCAACACACGCGTGTTGAGACGGGTTTGAGGTTTACAAGTGTTTACAAGTGTAGGAAGACAACGACAGGCCTATTGGCTCAAACTAGGTTGCCTTTTGATAGCAAAAAGGTTAGTTCTGGAGTTGAATGTTTACGACGCCTATTGGCCCGAACTAGGTTGCCTTTTGATTGCAAGAGGATTAGTTCTGAAGTAGAACGTCTAAGAGAGCTTCGTTGCCATTTTTTTCATAACAACAGGAAAGGGAATAGCTTAGCTATTTTTCGGCGATTTATGTAGAACTTATCGAGGGAGGAGAGTCTCGGTCAGTGGGTCACTCTAATCTTATCTAATAATCTCCAGGTTGGCTTTGACGATGCAGGGAAGCTGGAGGCCGTCAAGGTTGACCTCTACTCCGACTGCGGACACGCTGACAACGACTCCTCTGTAGGTGTAGCTGCGAGGATCTTCAAGAACGTATATCACAGTCCCGCCTGGACTATCCGGGCGAGGGACGTCAAGACGGACACCGCCGCTAACACCTGGTGTAGGACTCCCGGTGAGGATCAAGCTGATGTAGGGTTTAGTTTAGACCTCGTTGATGATCTGGTGTAAGACTCTCACAGCGAACCTCAATTCAGAACATGCTGTAGGGCTTCCGGTCAAACATGGTGTAGTGATATAAGTGAAAATTCTTGTAGGACTCCCGGTGAGGACATGGTGTAGTGCTCTCGGTGAGGACTTTGTATTTATAATTTATTTTCATACCCGAGTCACGAACAAGGTATACTGCCCAGCGTTTTGCGTATCTTTTACGCATCTTTTTTCATCATTCCCTGGTCCCTTGGTAGGTATTGTGCATCATTTCACTCATCTCTTCTGCGTTATTTCATGTAATGCTCAGGTTACGTGAAAAATAATGCGCAACACTTTGCGGACCCTTTTTTTTTCATCCCCAGGTCACGTGGAAGGCATTGCGGCTATAGAGAATATCATTGAGCATGTGGCGGCCTACCTACGCAAGGACCCGCTGGGTGTCCGAGAAGTGAACCTTGCTCCTGACCTGAAGCCCGAGGAGGGAGGACCCAACGAGTTCAAGAACACGATTTTGCCGCTCATCAAGGAAAATGCCGCCCTCCAGATCAGGAAGATGGAAGTGTCCAACTTCAATGAGGTTGTAGGTTAGATTAGAGTGCAGAAGTTTTCTAGTGCGCTGGAGCCAATGTCCCTCAGTCACTGTTCGTTAATAATTTAGTAACATAGATGCTGATCCAATGAATGAAGATTTTTTTGTCGATACACCATTTACACCACAAGGAGCAGAGGTTGCGACGGATTTCTATAACGTGTACAGGGTTTGAAAGTCTAGGGGACTTACAGCAATGAAACGGTACGTATGGAGAGACGCGTGTTTCGAAGTGGAAAGGAACGACCAGATTTATTTTTTATTTTTCAAAGCTTGATATTTTTTTTAAACTCATTTATTGCTTTTTATTCTTTGCAGTACGGTCAAAATAGAGCGCAACATTGGAAAGAGCATATTTTTTTCTATCAGAATGTATGAAATGTGGCTAAATGAATAATTCATCAATCTCTGGATTCGGCCAAGAATCCTGAGATTGATGGGCAGTCCTTAGACTCGCTAGTCCCGAGACAGAGCAATCTTAAAATTTGTCCGTGTCGGGACTCGGCCGAATTTCGGGATTCGATTTGGCTGCATAAGACGTGCAACAGCAAGGCAAATCCATCCGCACTTTGCGCTCATCTTTAGATGCTACACAGTGCGGACACCAGCACCATGGACGGCCTGACGCTGACTGGAACAGGGCCGGGAGCGTACACGGCTTGCAAAAACCTTTAGCATTCTCTGTATTTTTAACCCCAATTGTCTCACATCTCGACTAAATGCTTATTACAGATGCGGGTTTACTTTATCCATGCGCTCTACGATTCTGGGTTCAGCTGCCCGCTCTATCTTTTGACCCCTAATTTTGAGAATTCATTTAACATGTAGCCCGATCATGTGCTTAGATGCGTTGATCGAAGAACTAATCTTCGTTTTTTGACTGCGGATATTTTCTGGTTCAAACTCATCCATGATAGCATTACAACGCAAAAATAATCGTTTTTATACCTTCCGGCGCGTGTACCAAAGAACCCCATGCCCAGACTTGCCGTCACATAGATACTCTCCAACGTCTAATTACTACCTCAAAGCCTCTGGCCGTAGCCGTGTCCATAGATCAGTCTCTTTAACCTCCTCTGGCCTCCTTTCCGGATTCGTTGACCATATCGAAACAACCTCTTTCAACAATCCCCGTGCGTACGATGCGATCCCCACGTGTACAATACAATCCCCGCGTGTAGAATACAATCCCCGCGTGTACAATACAATCCCCGCGTGTACAATACAATCCCCGCGTGTACAATACAATACCCGTGTGTACAATACGATCCCCGCGTGTACAATAAAATCCTCGTGTGTACAATACAATCTCCGCCTGTACAATACAATCCCCACGTATACAATAAAATCCTCGCTTTTACAATACAATCCCCACGTGAAAAATGCAATCCACACGTGTTCAATACAATCCCCGCGTGTACAATAAAATCACCGCGTGTTCCATACAATCCTCGCGTGCACAATACAATCCTCGCGTATACAATACAATCCCCGCGTGTACAATACAATCCCCGCGTGTTTAATACAATCCCTGCGTGTGCAATACAATCCCTGCGTGTACGATAAAATCCTTGCGTGAACAATAAAATTCTCGCGCGTACAATAAAATCCTCGCGTGAACAATACAGTACTCTCTGTCCGTCCTGGCAGCAGATCATTTTCTTCGAAACCACGCATGGGTGACCGCGATCTTCTCATTATGCAGCCATAACCTCTTTAATATTCTCATTTTATTAGAGCTAACATGACCCATCGACGCCCTCTGTCTGGGGGCAAACATCGACGACCTAAGCTCTCCCGTCCTCAGAGAGATAGCAACATTTCCCATTCTTAAATATTCCTCCACCCCGCTTGATCTCCCAGCTAATTCCCCCCTTTTCTTCAAGGACGCAGATAATACATTAGGTGTAAGTATACTCAGATCAAAAAGAACTGGATAGAAACAGCATGCAAATAAATAAATAACCTCCAGGAAGTGGAAACCGATAATGAGAGAAGTGAGTGGGGTTGTGTATGAACACTCTGAGGGGTGCCTTCCGACCGACTGAAACCTCTTCCCACCTTCCCTCCCTGCTGACATGATGCTGAATGCCTTACCTCTCTGTAGGGCTAAACCTAAGCATTGTTAGAACCACAAACATTGCGTTTAATATCCAGTTGCCTCCATCAATTACCTCCAATTTCCTTCACAATCCGAGCAGTTGACTTGTCTTAAACTCCCATCATTCCCGAGGCTATGTATGTTCCTGCACCATACTTCCTGTCCATAAGGTGCACACTCTTATCGCGTAATAACGAAAGGTTATCTATCTCCCGGTTCCCTTCTTGTGGTGTATCCATGGAACGCTCGCCGAAGGGTCTCAACAGATGGCATAAACATGACTTGGCCTTGCTGTCCATGCATTACTCATTCGCGTATTACACCATTTACTGCACCTCAGGCGAACAGGTGGCGTAAGCGTGGCCTGGCCGTGCTGCCCATGCGGTACCCGTTCTCGTACCCGGCCTCCTTCCGCTACACGGCGCAAGTAACCATCTACGCCCACGACGGCAGCGTCTCCATAGCCCACGGCGGCATCGAAATGGGCCAGGGTATCAACACCAAGGTAAGTACCGTTATCAGGGTATTATTTTCATAGGAACTTCTTGAGAGCTAACTAAGGTGTGTTTCGAACGACGAAGAACACTGTCGTTACTCTCCCATGCGTCCAGTGCCTTGCGTTGGCTGTGGTACAGCTAAATGTTATAGGTTGTGTTGGTAAAGATATAGATATAGATACACTGTCTTGCTCAACACAACCTATAACCTTTAGCTAATGAAGAGTTGATATTGAAATGCTAAATTAAAGCACACCCTCAAGCAATCCTACCATTTGGAAATAATACCGGTTACAATACCGTTCAATGTAAACAATACCGGTTACAATAGTTTATTGTAAACAATACCGCTCAATTTAAACAAAACCGCTCCATGTAAACAATACAGTTCAACGTGATCAATACTGTTCAATGTAAAAAAAACAGCTTTATGTAAACAATACCGCTCAATTAAAACAATTCGGCTAATTTGTTTCATGATTAAGTATTTTTGTGCATGTTTGAGAGAAGGTTGAGCGTTTTGCTGTCAGTCACGTACGGGCGCATCTCTTGTGGGGATGAGGCAAAAATTAAACTTAGCATCGTTAAGTTTTGCCTCATCTCCACAAGGGATGCGCCCGTTCGTGACTGACAGCAAGACGTTACTCAACCTTTCTCAAACACGCACAAAAATACTTAATCATGAAACAAATTAGCTGAATTGTTTACCTTTAGCAGTATTGTTTACATTTGGCAGTAATTTTACATTGAACGGTATAGACCACATCAAACTGTATTGTTTACATTGAGCGGTATTGTTTAAATTGAGTGGCATAGTTTACATTGTAGAGACCAATTGGCAGACCTGAAACGTGTATATATATATATATCCACATATAT
>SDVV010001635.1:0-25086 GCA_016164225.1 Gammarus roeselii
AACAACTCTCTCAGAGCCGATGAAATTGGATGGGTGGTCTACAAGGCGTCACGCAACAACTCTCTCAGCGTCGATGAAGTTGGATGGGTGGTCTACAAAGCGTCACGCAATACCTCAGAGCCGATGAAATTGGATGGGTGGTCTACAAGGCGTCACGCAACAACTCTCTCAGAGTCGATGAAGTTGGATGGGTGGTCTACAAGGCGTCACGCAACAACTCTCTCAGAGCCGATGAAATAAGATGGGTGGTCTACAAGGCGTCACGCAACAACTCTCAGAGCCGATGAAATTGGATGGGTGGTCTACAAGGCGTCACGCAATAACTCTCAGAGCCGATGAAATTGGATAGGTGGTCTACAAGGCGCCACGCAACAACTCTCTCAGAGTCGATGAAGTTGGATGGGTGGTCTACAAGGCGTCACGCAACAACTCTCTCAGAGCCGATGAAATTGGATAGGTGGTCTACAAGGCGTCACGCAACAACTCTCTCAGAGTCGATGAAGTTGGATGGGTGGTCTACAAGGCGTCACGCAACAACTCTCTCAGCGTCGATGAAGTTGGATGGGTGGTCTACAAGGCGTCACGCAACAACTCTCAGAGCCGATGAAATTGGATGGGTGGTCTACAAGGCGTCACGCGAACAACTAATGTTTTGGATGTGTAACTCGCTGTCTTCTATGCGTGACTCGTGGTTAGGTTATCGAAAGGGTAGCACTATTGTCATTAGAGGGAAGGTATTATTATTGTTATTGAGAGGGTGCAATCATTGTATTATTGGGAGGGAGTATTATAGTTTTATCGGGAGGGTAGTAATATTATTAGGATTATCGGGAGGATGTGATATGATTATTATCGGGAGGGTTGTGTAACGCATAAGCACTCAGCTATATCTCGAAACAGCAAGTAAATTCTGAGACAAAAAATATCTTCAAAATCGACCGGATGCCATGTCAAAAACGCTCAAACGGACATGGGGACACCAAAACAGCGAGCATTGCACGTCCACATCGTCATTAGCCGACAGGCTTCAGTTTTATTGGGTCTAAGTTCACACTAGTAATATTTGCAGGGCTCATATGACTGGCATTGGTAATAATGTGATAACAGTATGGAGAACATTTGGCAGCGTTCACAAGCCGCTCTCCCGGCGACAAGGGAGTAGAGGCGTTCATGCTTATCTTGTCGCGAAAGGCCAACGTAGGCGACGGCACTTGGATTTGCAGGCTCCGTAGAAAGAAAAGGCTCGAGCGGAGGAGCGCGACGACCGGCGCAGAGGCGGATAGAATTACACGAGAGGCCCTCACGTCAAGAGGGCGTCAAACAGGACTGAGTTACAGGAGAGACCCTCACGTCAAGAGGGCGCCAAACAGGACTGAGTTACAGGAGAGACCCTCACGTCAAGAGGGCGCCAAACAGGACTGAGTTACAGGAGGGACCCCCACGTCAAGAGGGCGCCAAACAGGACTGAGTTACAGGAGAGACCCTCACGTCAAGAGGGCGCCAAACAGGACTGAGTTACAGGAGAGTCCCACGGCAAGAGGGCGGCAAACAGGACTGAGTTACAGGAGAGCCTCACGTCAAGAAGGCGTCAAGAAGGCGTCAAACAGGACTGAGTTACAGGATAGTCCCACGTCAAGAGGGCGGCAAACAGGACTGAGTTACAGGAGAGCCTCCCGTCAAGAGGGCGTCAAACAGGACTGAGTTACAGGAGAGACCCTCACGTCAAGAGGGCGCCAAACAGGACTGAGTTACAGGAGAATCCCACGTCAAGAGGGCGGCAAACAGGACTGAGTTACAGGAGAGCCTCACGTCAAGAAGGCGTCAAGAAGGCGTCAAACAGGACTGAGTTACAGGAGAGTCCCACGTCAAGAGGGCGGCAAACAGGACTGAGTTACAGGAGAGCCTCCCGTCAAGAGGGCGTCAAACAGGTCCTAGGTAACAAAATGAACGACATTTTTTACTTGCTCCAACTTTGTATAACTTTTTGGCTTCTCAATAGATTTTTCAATCAAAACAAACCCACAAAACCTAATTTCATTGTCATTCCTGCAGCAGGTATTTGGTAATCATCAAGAGGCGCGGTACCACGTCCATGTTCTCTTTTGCCGCCAATTGAACTTGATACCAAACACTCGTGCGACAGAAATCCGGCAAGGAAACTTCCTTTGAAAAAATTAAACTACTGAAATTTTACAACACTTGATTTAGAATGACTTATGTCATATTTATTACATTTTTTATACTTTCATGGCATGGTAGACATTCTGCAAATATCATTACCATTGGGCGACTATATTGATAAATCAAATCTTGCCATAGCGGTAACAGGCTGTCGAGGACGTAGGATGGCCGTAAACAAGCAAATAATCGGCCAGCTGACAGGAGAGCACAGCGTGAGTAGCGGCAGGTTTGCACGAGCAAAACAATACCAGCGCTTTTCTATTATTGGGGCAGATACTCAACACTTATAATTAGGCGAGGAAGTTGAATAATCGAAGTTCTTTGTCGCCTGTAACGGAAAATGCACCAAACAAGCGAAGTGATGATTAGAAAAGAGATCATACAGCTGCGGAAATTATTACTGAAGGCATATCTACTAATTATCTGCACGTACAAAGTTCGCCCAATTTTGAACCATTGGCAACTGAACCAGTTAAGCTGAAAAACTGATTTGATGAATCCATAGCTAAAAAGGCAAAAGATGAAAATCAACTAAACGATCGCTCCAAATATCGTTGTTAATTGTTGACGGCATGCTTTGAGGCTTCCGTAACCCGAGCCTGATACCGTCCCCAGCAATAAAGGACATTGGGACACCATGAGACACCTTGCAGTGATCAGAGGAAGCCTGCGCAGCGCGGATCATCGCCCCACCTCATGCAGCTCATCGTACCTTCTTTGTTGTGCTGACGCTGTAGGAGGCATGCACCCGCATGGCTTATGTCGGTGTAGGATAACAGGCTTAATAATAGTTCCGCAAAACCCGAGTGACAGGAGAATAAAGTAAACTGGAATGAGTGAATTGTTAACTTTAATGCTGAGCGTGATTGGTAATATGTTACTTCAATGCCCCATAATGCAAGAAGGAACAGGGTCTGCAGCCGCAAAAACAGTACTTGCTTCCGCTATGATGCTCTGCAGGACCACACGCATTCACTATTATGAGGTGGCCAGTCATTACTTATCAACGAGATGATCGTGGCTGCCCTGTCTTTGTACAGCACCCACACGGTACGAGACCAGCTGCGCTCTGTGTGAGGCGGTCTGAGCAGCTGCACCACAAGCTGCGGCCACAGTGACGCAACAGAAGCCACACGCCACCCAGCGACAGCTGCGTACGATAGTGTGCAGGCAGCCAGCGCCACGATGGGCGCAGTGAAGCCCTCCACAGCTGGAGTGCACCTCCTGCAATTGTGGCCGAGATCTGATGTCGTAACTCTTAGAAAGACAATTGCCCGTCCTGGTCAACACAAGGACTATTAAGGAACCGCAATTATCGACCCCCCCCCTCCAAACTCACAAAACCTCGACTGCCAACGAGGCCAAGACTTCGACCGAATCCGATACTTCATTCCTACCTTGGCATCGATTCTCTAGCGGGGCCGATACCGCCGATGACTCTAGTTAATTTTTTAAATACAATTAATAATGCTTTTCCACTAAGTTGCAACTAAATCAAAATGACGTTATTATTTAGTCTTACTTTCTTCGTTTCGCAAAATGTTCATCTCTCGGAAACAGCACGAAAACATGCATTTAAACGTCAGATAATACTACATGCCAAACAAAGAAGGGTATATAAGCATCGACTGATGTGCCACTGATACTGCCAAACAAACGATATCGATACATCAGAACATCTTTAAACAGAGAATGCCTAAACAATTGGGTTTCACGATACATTTCACCAGAAAGTTCGTCGAAAAGGGCACAGAGTAGCCAGTATACCAGGTGGACAATTGACGAAGTGAATGCGCTAAAGGGCAGAAGCAGTCATGTCGCATTGCACTACTATTTAGCGAGCTGCGAGGCACCAAGCCCAATGTTTGCAGAGATGACACGCAACGTGTTTTAATAACCAACCTCACCAGCAGGAGGGGCGAGGTTGGAAGCAGACAAAGAGGTAGTGGAGGTTGGTCACAAAGAAAATAGCCTCCCACGGGGCAGCACCTGGCGGCCCACCAGCGCAGCTGCTGCGGGTGATGGGCTAAAGGACATAAAACAACACGGCCTGCGCGGTAGTTAACATACGTACAAAACATGTCATGTGATGGGATAATTTCATTGCAGAACTAACACTGTGTGTAAGCATCGCTGTGATTGCAACAACACGGCCAGTGTTGTAGTTACAACAACATAGGGTGTCAAACACGTTGTAGTTACAAACAAACGAGGTGCTAGAAGCGTTGTAGTTACATCAAGGGGTGCTAGCAGGCCTTAGCAGCGCAGTAGCTGCAAAATACGGTGCAAGCAGCGTTGTAGATACAATAACAAGGGGAGAGCGTGTAAGCGCCCAATAGGTGACAAACAGCAGGGCTGTTTGTTAGCAGTATTGTAGTTACAACACGGGGTGTTAGCAGCGTTGTAGTTACAACATGGGATGTTAGCAGTGTTGTAGTTACAACACGGGATGTTAGCAGTGTTGTAGTTACAACACGGGGTGTTAGCAGTGTTGTAGTTACAACACGGGGTGTTAGCAGCGTTGTAGTTACAACACGGGGTGTTGGCAGCGTTGTAGTTACAACAAGGGGTTTGGCAGCGTTGTAGTTACAACACGGGGTGTTAGCAGCGTTGTAGTTACAACACGGGGTGTTAGAGCGTTGTAGTTACAACACGGGGTGTTAGAGCGTTGTAGTTACAACACGGGGTGTTATCAGCGTTGTAGTTACAACACAGGGTGTTAGCAGCGTTGGAGTTACAACACGGGGTGTTAGCAGCGTTGGAGTTACAACACGGGGTGTCAGCAGCGTTGTAGTTACAATACGGGGTGTCAGCAACGTTGTAGTTACAAGACGGGGTGTCAGCAGCGTTGCAGTTACAACACGGGCTGTTAGCAACGTTGTAGTTACAACACGGGGTATTAGCAAGCGTTGTAGTTATAACAAGGGTGTTAGCAGCGTTGTAATTACAAAACGGGGTGTTGGCAGCGTTGTAGTTACAACACGTGGTGTTAGCAGTGCAGTAATTGGAACGCGTGTTTAGCAGCGTAATGAAATAAACAACAGAGATAAGCAGCGCCGTAGTTAGAACGTCGTTGTTTGGCAGCGCATTTAGAACATCGGTGTACAGCAGCCTAGTAAATAGAAAAGTTTAATAGTGCAGTAGTTACAGCAGTATTGACTGTTTAGAAGCGCAGTAGTTACAACAGTATTGACTGTTAAACAGCTTAGTAGTTATAGCAGTATCGATTGTTTAGCGACACAGTTGTTATAACGGTATAGCAGCGCAGTAGTTATTAGAATTATCTCGTTCAACAGCGCAATAGCTATACCAGTATATACTGTTGAACAGCGCAGTAGTTACAACAAGAAAGGATCTTTTGTAGCCCGTGCTGAGAGGTACAGATATTTAGTCGCTGAAAAATTCACTATCGTAGCAGACTAGTTTAGCGCCGGCACCGCCACCAGAGCAGCTGCCAGAGGATGCTTGGAAGACTGCGCGGTTCGCCAGGTCAATAGCCCCAGATAATGAATGACATGCAGGGGCTCTCAAATGCAGGAACAAGCTAAATAACTGCCCAAGCCTCGACTTAAATACGGATTCATTGCGAGCAAGTGCGATGGGACAACCAAATGACTGCATATTTTAGCAAGCGCCTAACAGGTCTGTGATGAAAGAGGGGGAGCAGGGTACAATTCATCACATCGGAGCAAGCGCCTAACAGAAGATCTGAGATGGAAGAGGGGGAGTAGGGTACACTTCATCACATCAGAGCAAGCGCTCAACAGAAGGTCTGGGATGGAAGAGGGGGAGTAGGGTACACTTCACATCGGAGCAAGCGCTTAACAGAAGGAAGGTCTGGGATGGAAGAGGAGAGTAGGGTACACTTAATCACATCGGAGCAAGCGCTTAACATAAGGTCTGGGATGAAAGAGGGCGAGTAGGGTACACGTCATCACATTGGAGCAAGCGCTCAACAGACGGTCTGGGATGGAAGAAGGGGGGAGTTGGGTACACTTCATCACATCGGATCAAGCGCTCAACAGAAGGTCTGAGAAGGACGAGAAGGGAGTTGGATACACTTCATCACATCGGATCAAGCGCTCAACAGGTCTGAGAAGGACGAGAGGGGAGTTGGGTACATTTCATAACATCGGATCAAGGGCTCAACAGAAGGTCTGAGATGGAAGAGAGGGGAGTTGGGTACACTTCATCAATGGGGGCAAGCGATAACATGCTATCAATTCGAGTGTGCCTTACTGAGTCATCGCCTTAGGAACGAGTTTGATGCTCCCAGCGTTAGTGCCCAGTCCCCCTAACGGAAATAAGAAGTGGCGCATGTACTGGCTCAAACACGATACTATTACGGGAACGGCATCTTGGTAGCCTCACCAAACCGTGGCAAGCAAGGCTAGGCAGTTTCCTAAGTGATAGCACACCAATTGAGCGTATGGGAGCCCTTCATAACTTCAATGTTGTATAATTGCCTGCCTTCTCCTCACCAGACGGCCGCTGTGGTAGAGGGAGTGTCGCCAGTGCATAAAGGAGCTACCGATTGACCTCGACAGTACTTATTTACAGTGCCGTGATGGATGGCCGATAGTAATGGAAGCGAGCACAACACGGAGAAAGGAGACTTGATAAAATAGAATAACGATACAACGGCTGGACGATTACAACAGGAACCAGGAAAATTCAAGGTTAAAAATGTCACCAGCATGACTTCATGGTCATAGGGTTCCAGTAGCCTGACGCACGATTAGTCTAGCGCCTGACTAGGCCGTGTTGAGCAGACAGAGTTGCTACGGTGATAAAAATGCCAATATATTGTTGGGTAAATCGACATGGAGCAGCCCTTGGTTGGCAACAACCGTATACACACTGTAGGGTACGTCAATAGCAGGACACAGCAACAGCAGGGCACAGCAACAGCAGGACACAGCAACAGCAGGGCACAGCAACAGCAGGGCACAGCAACAGCAGGGCACAGCAACAGTAGGGCACAGCAACAGTAGGGCACAGCAACAGCAGGGCACTGCAACAGCAGGGCACAGCAACAGCAGGACACAGCAACAGTAGGGCACATGAACAGCAGGACACAGCAACAGTAGGGCAGTTGTTGCTAACGGACCACCCTACGTGCGTGACAGAAGTCATTGATCACACAGACGGTGAAGAGTGACAACCACACTAACGGGGCACGCAGACAGGCAGGTGTTACCACACGCAACCAATAGACGGCGCGAACGAGACGTGGTTCAGACGATTATCGGTGCAGGCCGTACGGGGCAGGTGGGGTGAACACACGACATCAAGCCAGGGAGGGAATGACATTGGCTAGGCACGGGCTGAATGCTTGACAAGGCACAGGCTGATAGGCAACAAGGCACTCGATGATTTGCAAGGCATGGGCTGATGGGCATGGGCTGCATGCCACTGCCTAATTGTTTGACCATGAATTAAATAATGCATGAAAGAGCCTAATTGTTTGACCATGAATTAAATAATGCATGAAAGAAGGAAGTGACTTTCGTACGAAGACCGTTGAAGAGTCTTCGCATGAACAGCAAAGCTGACCAGAACACATACAAGCTTTCCCAGAGCACGTCTCCCGCCCCACAAAAAAAAACGAATCTATGAAATTTTGAAGAAAAAAACTAACCAGCGTCATAGCGCATTCAGCAAACACTCTCGAACGAACAGGCCAGGACACCAAACAACGCAAAAGTGACGGCTGTGAGTCAACAAGCAGGAAAACCCGAACATGAAGGTAACTACTTGAAACGATTGGTGATAGACCGTTTACGAACGTCGGAACACCGTAAACAGATGATCCCTCTTCGAACACAGTAGCCTGTACGACGCTGGGCCATACAAGTTAATCACACGGCGGTGCAATATCATTAGCAGTGGGGTAGAGTCTACAACTCTGAACACTTGGCGTTCAAGTTGATATCAGTAAAGATACAGTTGAGTGGACCTTTCCTCTACGAGGATGAGATGCGATCATCGCTCAAGGTGACGCTGCAGCAAATGATGTAGGAAACATTTCTCATACCCTGCCAACTGAGACGTTCCATTTGTATAAACGTGTGTGCGGTTCATAGGAATGTGTCCAGCGGTGTTTCTAGGCATGCCTGGGCCAGATGTGTGGCGTGGGACCACACTCGACCCTCACCTCCTCTCGCCTTGTCCTTCTTTTCGCTTGCCGACGCTGCATGCTTCTAAAATATCTTGATAGGCAATAAATAAGAATGAAGTAAAACATATAATTAATGATCGATGGTAAATCACTTCATGTGATATAATGTAAATTATTGAATAATGCATTAGTCAAGTACATTTCAGTAAGCTTCCCGTTTGGTCAAAAGGTAAACGAAGTACATGGCAACCGTCGGAAGGGGTTGTCGTGCTCTGTTTCCACTGCGGGAGAAATAGGGCAGTTGATTTTCTCTGTTGTAGGGAGCAGACCTGTTGCTCCGTGAAGTGTCCTAAAACAGGATGAGAAGATACCAACCGGGAGGATACCAGCAATGTGAGGCTAAGTCTTAGATCAAGACTCAACGATTAGTTCGATAGTGGCGTAGTGATAGTTGTAGACTAACCTACTATGAGGATAGGGAATTGAGGTAGTTAGTTATAGAAACAGAAACTCTGATGACTTAGCAGCTGACGACCCTCCATGTTTTCTATTCCAAGATGGCCGCGCTCACTTAACCATAAGATAAGGTAAATGTCTTAGAATAGAATAATGCCATTAAACGATTATTAGGTACAGTGAGGATTCTGTTATTCCTATTATGATCCAGTCTCAGAAGATGGTAAAGTGAAAGATTTAGAATAAGTATAATGAAGTTAATTTCAAAACGGTAGGGGAAAAAAAATGCAAAAATAAATCCCGAACACAAATGGAGATACAATTGCAAATTATGGCGGCGTTTCTTGAGAGCAGAGTGTTTAGTAGAAGAAAAACTCCTCCACACCGACTCTGAACAGGAAGTGCACCTTCTAAGATGCACTCCTTGCACCACCGGACTGGAGCGGCGCCGAATATCATTCGGATCATAGGAAGCATTTATTGCAAAGTCGTAGTATAGCAATGCAACGGTCAATGAAGAAACCACTGAAGGAACCACTCAATGACTACAGTATGACATATATTCCATGGTGGTCGGCCTCCAGCTAAGCCGTTTCAGCCAACCGGCCACGTCAGCGTCGGCCTAAGCAATTATAACAGAAACCTATGGGCGGAATTAGGGCAATGGATACGTTTTTCTATTCCAACTCCTCGGCAGTGAGATTGTAGGTATGTATACACGTACATAATGTACAATCTTATTGCAGGGATGTTGGAATTAAAACGCCAAAAGATAGTTATCACGATGATCGTACTACTACAGGCACCAGAAACAGGGTTTGTTCCGATACATAAACAGCTATATGCATATACATACTCGAAAACGTACGATCTCCATTCAGGGATATCGCAAACAAGACGTGAAAAAACACTATTTTGTGTTTCTACCGTACATGCAGGAAGTCGAATCTGTGAGGAGCACCTTACAAAGGGAAAGAATGTGTTCTGGGCCTTCGTGGATTTAGAAAAGGCCTACGACAGGGTTGGCAGGGGAGCGCTGTGGAAAGTGTTGCGTTTGTATGGAGTGGGCGGAAATCTGTTAAAAGCAGTTCGGAGTTTCTATGTTGGCAGTCGAGCATGAGTCAGAGTGGGAAGCGAAGTGAGTGATTGGTTTACAGTGAAAGTGGGTCTGAGAAAAGGCTGAATTATGTCTCCCCAGCTGTTCAACCTCTACATGGATGGAGTGGTCAGGGAGGTGAACGCGAGTGTATTGGGTCGTAGCTTGCAGCTGTTGGAAACGAATGGACGGAGTTGGCAGTTGAACCAGTTATTATTTGCGAATGATACGGCCCTGGTGGCAGATTAAGAGGAGAAGCTGTGTAAGCTAGTATCGGAGTTTGGTAGGGTGTGTGAGAGGAGGAAGCTTCGAATGAACAGTTAAAAGTGAAGTAAAGAGATGCTCGAGCAATGGGGATGCGAGCGGAATTAGTATCCTCCTAAATGGGGAGTTGTATTAGGAAGTTCATTGTTCTAAGTGACTAGGCTCCCATGAGGAGAAGACTGAACTAGTGGAAACTGAAGTGTAGTCGCAGTGAAGGAAGGGTGTGAAGTGTTGGGTGCACTGAAGAGTGTAATGAGCTGTAGGACGTTGGGGATGGAAACAAAGAGAGGGCTGTAAGAGGGTGTAGTTGTCCTAACTGTGCTCTATGGGGCTGAGATTTGGGGGGTGAGAGCAGAAGAGAGAAGAAGGTTGAATGTCTTCAAGATGAAATGCTCGAGGAGCATGGCTGGAGTGACGCTGAGAGACGGAACCAATAACGACGTGGGGCGAGCTAGAACGGGGATGGTGAAGAAGTTGGAGGAGAGTTGATTCGCGTGTTCCGAGATGGTTCGTGTAAATGGTGGGGATGGATTGGCGGGAAGGGTGCTGAAAGCAAGAGGCAAGTGGACGTAGGTCTAGATGGAGACCGAAGTTTGGGTGGATGTACGGATGATGCGAAGCAGGCGTTAGGAAGGAGACTAGCGTGTGGAGGTAGCGAGAGAGCGTGCAATGAATGGGCGTGAGTGGAGAACGATTGTGAATGCTTTTTGACGCTGCTCTGATGTGCTTTCGCGCCATAGGCATCTCGTTGAGACGGGATGGTCGTGGCGGGGGGAGGCCCAGTCATCATGACGAGGCAGGAGTAAACCAGTCATACTGTCAGACCATGCAGCAGACACTGACCTCTGACAACACTCGTGACAAGGAGAATGTGTTGCGGGGTCTTCCGGCCGGACCCATTAGCACTCAAGGGCTAAGTTGTGTGAGCGTATGAGAGGAGTGTGAAGTAGGCCTTGCCGTCGGCCACCCCTCTTTTTGAAGGATTCGGCCTAGCATCTTCATCTGTATAGTACATGCCTGGTCATTGTTGCTATGAGCTTGCGACGTCATCCAATCAGAGAAGCGGAACAATAATTGCTAGAATTTCAATTTCCACTGATTTTATGGGTCGTTTTTACTGTCAAATGTGATGTCACAACCATGATGGGTGTATCTTAAGATGGCCTTGCCCTGAACTGCTCTCAGTACTCACCACATGAAGTTGTAGATCTCAGAGACGGGTAGGCTGCCAGTGGTGGAGTTTTTGAGGGCGAGAGCGATCAGACAGCTGTACGAATAGGCGGGCTTGGGCAGCACGCGGTCGTCAGGGCGACGGACGGTCGGGCCTCCTCCGCGCACCGTGGCGGGCTTACCTCTGAGAAAGGGAGTGAAAGAGGAGGTTAAAGTAAGGGTACGAAGAAGGAGTGAATAGAACCGAGGGACCAGGGAACGTGCTGCAAAAACACAGCCCTTGATGGATAGGGCGGAGGAAAGATTAGGGGATGGGAGGCATCAAAGAACATGATACTGAAATTACAAGCTTTACCGGGAAGGAAGCGACGAGATTGTGAGAAACCATAAGTGGATCCTCGTGACCGAAATGGCGCATAACGAGCCAGGACTATAAACCCAAACACAAGCTTTGACGGGAAGGAAGCGACGAGATTGTGAGAAACCATTAGTGGATCCTCGTGATCGGAATGGCGCATAACGAGCTAGGACTATAAAACCTTCAGAATACTTACACGCTGACGGAAACTTTTTTTGAGTACATACAAAATGCTTTCACTTAAAGTGGGAATTGGACCTTGTGTGAAGGTAAATGATTAATTAGGTCACTAGTGTAGCGGTGATTTGGATGATCGAGTAGTGCCGGCAGTCGGCCGTTCGTGGCTCACCTGAAGAGGTGCCCGTTGCTCGAGTTGGTTGTGGTGTGGACGGTGGTGATGGCGGCACTGCTAACGATGTGATGAGACGCCTGCTGCTGCTGGGGCATCCTGGCAGAGGAGTGAGCTACGACAGTTTGCTGCGTTCTGTTATTGTTTGTCGACACCTGCACGCGGTGCTGCTGTTGGTTCTGACTGAAGGATATGCTATTGGATGACAACTGATGCTGCTGGTGTTGCGCAAGCTGCCTAGGAGTGGCGATGATGGTGGGCGTCGTACTAGTTGTGATATTATTGGAGGCAGGCCGTAGCACCGTGACCTGAGTGTTTGCTCCCTGTTGTGACAACTGAAATACAAGGGCAGGGGGTTAGGAGAGGCGGGCCAGCAATACGAGACACCCCAATATTACAAGGAAGAGAAATTACACAGAAAATAATATAGCCCCATACAGCAGCTATACCGTGTTAATGCCCAATAGTGGATGAGCTAGGGCGCAATGCAGAAATGAACCAATGCGGTAGCGGGTTAGACTACACGAGTGGCAGGGATTTCTAGCGCGTTACAATCAGTGTCCTCGAACTGAACGTTTATTCAGCATTGGAGGGAGGGATAATCAGTTTTTCGGCAATTTATCTTTTGTCTTCGAGTTTGTTTTGTGGAGAATATATCCCACATGCCTAGCACGGAGAAGAAGTTAGTGTATATATGCATAAGTATATATGTATGTACTTATGTATGTATATATGTGTATATGTATGTTTATGTATGTATATATTTTGTGAACCATCTTGTTTTCAGCGTGGGTGAGGAGCGTATCTTGGGTTGAGATGGGGAAGAGTGTGCAGTGTCTACCGCCCTCCCTTCTCCCCTTTCCCAACTGCTTGGTTTCCACTACTCGCTGTTTCTGTAAGATGAATTTCCCCTGTCGTTTATAGAGCAATTCTTTAAAAACCAAGTAGCCCCTGTTGTGGGCGTAAGTCATCCTAAGGTATACATATAACGTTGAAATATGTCATTTCTATGGTATGGTAATGTTAATTACGGTAATGTTGTAGTTGTTCGTAGATTGAAAGTAAACCATGTTGTTTGTCCGAGTGTCCGTGCGTATGTGTTACCAACCGGCGAGCGTGAAAAATGATCGCCCCTTGGGAAAGAGGGCTGAAGTCTCAGTGTTCATGTAACTATGCCCGAGTTCGTACGTGACCGTGTGCCCCCGGGCGAAAAAACACTCCTTGGATACTACCTAACATCAGACGACAATCGACTAGTTTAAGTGTAGGTCTTACTGTAGCTGTAGAGAGCGTAACTATCCCTGCCAGTTAGAATGACACAGTTTGAGTATAACAATAGCCGATTAGTACTCCATGACCGTTGACGACAGTGTATTCAAGTAAGGGAGCCCACATGAAATGTCCATCAATTCGATGAAAATGGAAAAAATCCCGCCAAATCCAAGTAAGTTCCCATTGTATGAGTGAAGTGTTGAAATATATGTTAACTGTTGCACTCAAAGATGTAATCCAGTGTCAATACCATTGAAAGTGTATTATAAGGAAATAAAGTGTGTAAAGTGCAGAGGGAAAGGAAATAATTCCCACATGTTTAGATTCAAAGTAATGGAAGAGGGTTATAAATATTTTTCGGCAAGATAAATCGGCTTGAGGTCTGGCATCAAATTTGCTTAGAAACAGATACAATTCCATTGTACACTATGCTAGGGCGGCTCACCTGCACGGTGGAGGATGCTACGCTGGTCTGCATGGGCTCCGTCTTAATGTAGACGGTCTGTGTGGGGTGGTGGCCATTGCTGGACACTGGCACGAAGCTGGAGTAGTTGGACGTGGGCACTTGGGAGGACGAAAACACCACGCCGTTATTGGTGCTGGACGACAGCATAACGGGGGACGATGATAACAATGGGGATGGAGATGAGGAGAGCAGTGGCGAGACTGTAGTGGAGGGCGAGACTGAGGGCGGGCCGGGCGCTCCTGAGTTGGTGTTGGTGAAAGGTGAGTGCTGATGAAGCCTGGAAGGCAGAGTGCTGGGCAAAACTGACGAAGGGTTCACCATGATGGCGTTGTCCACATCAAAATTGTAGTCCTTATGACTAGTTGCTCCAGAAGCCTCCATCAGCCCAAACCAGGAGAGTTCTCGCTCCATGGAGAGGCGGCCCTGGTCGTCCTCGAGGCTGCTGCTACTGCTGCAGCTACTTGCAGCGGGGGTGGTAGCGTTGGAGAGTGGCGAGTCGGCCATCTCGTCCCCAGAGTGAGCAGGGGGTAGCAAGTCAAAGAGCGGCTCGATGTGTTCACCCATGCAGATGTCCGTGTCGAAGAGGTCCATCAGCAGGTCGCTGGTGTAATTGCTCCTGCTGCAAGGGAGGAGGAGACAAACACTGGTTAAGGGACCGTTGCAACAGCCAACAAGAGAACAACAGCAAGGCTCGGGAACCTCACTAGATACACTCGAGTTTTGGGTTACTTCTTTAGGCTAAGAGCAGCAATCTTTGCACAAATTTATGGAAAATATGAACTAGCATTTTCTATTAGTAATTGGCAAGCAATTTGTACAACTACTTCAATATGCATTAACTCGTCTACAACTGAGTGAGGAAATGAATACTTTACTGCTAAGGGCATGAATGAAAATTAATGGAATTCAAAGACAATGACAACAAGAAAGAGAATCAGAACAGAAAGCAGTAATGTGCTAGCTACCACTACAAACCAACACATAACAAAAATATAGCTATGTGGCATGTATATAGGACAATAAGGAAATTCAGTTGGAAAATATACTTATTACACAGTTTGTGACTCCTTTTAGCATGCAGGTCATGAGAAACTTCAAGATATGTGGCTAACACAATACAAATCTGCAACCAAACTGTAGAGTCAAATAATAAATATCTGGCTGCATCTAAGATAATTTAATCACTAGGGGTTATTTTTTAAACCATTTTAGATGTTGAATACCAATTTATACCATGAGGTGAGCGGAAACTATTTGAAAGTCATCATTGTTATTGTATTAAACTAGAACAAATATTATTTGGTAGCTGGTGTGATAGATCATTTTGATCGTATTATTGAACACAAATAAAAACTGAGAATACTTCAAAATGTTGTTGAATAGCACATTTGTTTGGAAGTGGTATCTGTGCAAGCCATGAATTAAGATCACAATAATTCAACTGGTGTCATAAGCTGATAGGGAAAAGGAGACAAATAGTAAACAGATCAAAAGTGTTGTGCGCCACTTAAGCTTACGAGTTGCCATCCTGTCGGCTATACTTGAGGTCTTTGTCGAGCATGTCCATGAGCGACAGCTCGTCGGTGTCTCCATTCAGCAGGAACAGGTCCATGGCGGCGGCGAGCGTAGGTCTGGAGGACGTGAAGGAGTGGTGATTTATTCCAATAGGCTGGGTAACTTTTGGGCTCGTGTGGTGTGTTTGATGAAGGTTTAGAATTTAGGTCGGCGTTTCAGCGTCGTGTTGGAACAGTGTGCATTAGGCTTGAGTTTTGTAATGGGAGCCTATCATGCTAGTGTTGGGTCAGTCTGCGAGCCACCCTTAGCAACGACCAACGCTGGAACAGCCTCTGATGGCCATCCTGGCTTTGGGGCATCCAAGAGTTAGGAGCAGGGACGTGAGAGTGAGGTGCCTGAAGAAAGAAAGGATATGGGTGGACACTGAGGGATGCAAGAGCAGGTGCTGAACAGGTTGGCTCGAGGGGACTGAACCGATGTGGTTATTGAACGAAAAGCCCCAGGTACATTCATGGGTGCGGCGTAACCATATGAACAGTTGCAGCCAATTTTATGAGGCAGAGTGTTGGGGAAGGTGTCTATCGGTGTAGCCACTGCTACATGTTGCAGAAAGGACGCGGGACGAGGAGCGGGCGAACTGGAAATAACCAAACCAATAAATTAGTTAATAAAAGTACAAACTATTGCAAGACATAGATTCTAAGTAGGTCGTTTCGTTAGATTTTCTGTATAAAATTGTACATGTCTTTTGGTTTCAGAAAGGAACGCCTTACAAACTAAAAACATCGCACAAATGAACTAGCCCCAGCTTCAAGCAAGCACGTCGGTCCATCCTTCACTAGCAGCCCCATCCACCCAATTCATCAAACGTGTAGAGTAATATACCCAGAGCGAGAGAGCCCACAAAGCAAAGTTACCCAACAGCCAGCCCCAGTTCAGGCCTGAACCTGGAAATGCCCGTCTTTCAGATCGCGCGGTCCCCCGGATTCCTTCCTCCAGTAAGGGTCAATACCCGCACCAGTCACCGCTTGGCCGGCTCGGACAGGAATGTGTTGAAGGCACGTACGCTGCACTGCAAGCAAGGACCGTTGCTGCTGGCACGCTTGGAGCAGTCACACCAACGGTAGCCCACCAAGTTCATCCACATGCAATTGATAGTAACTGACCACAGCTTAAAGAGTTCTCAGTATTTCGTTGTTATTATTGGTGTGGCGTTTGGCTAAAACATTTAATCCCAAGTTTATAAAAGATATCTGATGGGAAGTATCAATGGTACCTAGTTAAGCTGCATCTAATCCAAACAATTCACGTTTTGAAGGGTAAGCAAACACTTGCTAGCAACTGTATTTCTATAGTTATACTATTCAATCGATTGCTTCGATTACACGTGAAAGACGACACAGCTGCTAGCCTTCGGCCCGCGGTCAGTTAGAGACCTTAAAATACGATCGGTCATAAGATGTACTTGTAATGAGACTACACGCTCCCTACTTACACGGATGCCTCGACTTTGATGGCTGTACGTTGGTTCGAGCTGTACCCACGGCTGTGTTGACACTCGTTTCATGTACAGGGACATCATCATTGGCATGTTCATGCTACATCTGCCAAACGGCAGCGCGGTTAAGCAAAAAATGTATCTTCACAGGCAAGGAATGCCAGAATTATGGATTCATCAAGGACCGAGCAGAGGTTCTTACCCAATCGATTTTAGAACCTCAGGATGTTTGCAGCGGTTGACAAACGAGGCACATAATTCATTTGTCGAGCTTTCAAATGCTTTCAATTCCATAATTGCGGGAAATTGCAGTTACAACTGTTGAATGCCATTGTGCGCTCTAGGTGACATGCCAGTTTTGACAATTTGGTGTAAGACTTTACAACAGTCCTTGCCTGTTTTTGTTATGATCGGCCTCCTCTGGCACATATTTATAAACTTGGCTAACCGAACATTACCATCGAGAGGTGAGTAGTGTGTGTCCTAGAAACAGTGTAGGCCTTAGGCCTGTTAACCCCTAGCTTAAGTTACACGAAGAAATCCCTTTCCTTGCATATTTTTAATTCCCCTCTGATGTTTGTTTAAAAAGAAACAGGTGGCCCCTTCGCGGATTATACAACGTAGGAGACATTGACGAATTGAAGGCCATTTGCGAACCTTGTAAAACTCCGTGTCAGCAATAGGGGGAGACTAGATCCCATAACACTGTTTAGCTCAGGGGTATCATATATGGTAAACAATAGATGGGAGGAGCCAACAAAATCTGTTAAAAGACTCAATTGTAGAGTACCAATGAGGTCTAGGTATTAGAACGCCCCGCCTCTTTAGCTGGTCCAAAAATGTGAATTATTCCCTGATTGGAGGATCCCCTTCATACTCATGAACATGGCCCTCCCACATATTATTCAGCGCAGCCCCGAACGATAGAGGGCAGACAACGGACACTTGCCATCGTCCACAGCCATCGGCCAGACACTCCAAAAGCTGAAGCCTGCGGGCGTAGGCCTTCTACTCTACCCTACGCTCGTCTTACCTTTGCCTTGATACATTAGTTTTCCTGTTCATTTACATTTTTGTTACTCTGAGTCCGTTACGACAATCAATTTTATATCAGTGCTCTATTAAGTTTACCTGGTGACTTGTTACTTTTCTTTACGAAAAAGACTTATAAAACCAATGTTTGATCATTCCAACCTTGATTTAACAGATTATCATAACCCTGAAACTTGAAACATAACACTTTCTCAGTCACTTTCCTCGCAACCTTTCTTGTTGATGCTAAATGAGTAACGTTGCAGCATTTGCTATTCGTAGATAAGGAACCATTGAAATGGTTTTTGAATAAATATAACCTCAAAGTGACTTCTCTGTTCATCCATTTCTTTTATCTCTAAACTTTTGAAACGAAACCTTCTGGTCTTTCTATAACTGATAGGGTTAATTGCCTTGAAAGAGACACCATCGTTTATCTCTTGATATAGAAAGGTTCGCATGTGAAGAACGTTATCAGGCACGAGCCTGATATCAGGCGCCTCTTTGTTCGCCGACTCTGTTTCAACACGGGACGTGTTAATGGCCGAGTCATGTTTACAGCTGGGGTTTGAAAACTGCTTTCCTTGCATGTCGCAGTAGTTCAGAGCTGAATTCGTTAATAATTGCACATTGCAAGTCCATTGTATGACACTCCTCATAGATCCATCGTCGATGTCCGATCACTTTAGGAGTAAAGGTACCAGTAGTGGCCCAGTGGTTAGCCTATCCGACTGCAGTCCTAGCCTCAGGTGCTGGATGTCGCGAGTTCGAACCCTGGCAGAGACACGACGGTCTTTATGGCGGGGAGAATGAGCGTTTCCCCCTCTGAATCAACCTAACTTAGCCATCAACTAAATTAGGAGGACACGGTTGTATGTCTATACACAACATGCTTTCAATAGTAGCTACTGAAAAACATCTGACAATGCTAGCGCGTTGCAACAATTATTTCTTGCATGAGAAATGTTCTCGGGTCATTTTGAAATAACCTCACTTACTGGGCGGTAGATGCTGGCAACTATTACTGGAAACAAATGCGAGGCTGGTTACTGTTCGTCCCCGCAAGGCGCTTTAATCCGAAAGCAAATAGGTGCTCACAGTTACCTCAACACTTCTTAGGAGTAGCTACATGCTGGTAAGAGATTGTGCGCGTATCACGCTATGCACCTCAAGAATCTTGAATATGACCTAAACCTCACCCCCATTACTTGAATGAACGCAAGAATTTAGATCCTCATTCCTCTTCAAAATAACGCTCCACTATGAATGGTCATTTATATATTTAAACGTCGAGTAGGACTAACGAGACGTATATCAGGATATTGGTGTAATAAGCGGTCTGCTTCACAGAAGGCAGAGATTTAGTTTCAGCTAAATGTAGGTGAGGTGGCATTTCCTGGCTTGCAGGAAACGGCTACAAACAACGTAGTCTCCTTCTCCTGCATTGGAGAGTCTCGTCAGACTTCACTGCACCTCTAAACGCAGGTAAACGGACGCGACAAAAGAGTGGGACCTTTTGGGGAACACAAGGGCACGCCGCCAATTGCGCTCATTACACTCTTTCCTGATTAGTGGTCAAGACACCGTCTGAAACGCACCAACAGGACCGGGCAGAGAACACACGGTAGCTCAAGAGCAAGCACAACTGATCAGAGCCCGTGTGGATTTTTTCCAAAACCTGTACGAAGAGCACAACAATTGCACCCAATATATTGAATATTGATAGGCATGTAACTTTCGTTACCCTGGTACGAGACTGAAGTAGGTAGTACCAATATCGATGACCCATTCAATCGCCAGGAAGCCTTGAACTTCAAGAGTGAGCTACTCCACTTATTGGTCCCTCTAATGATAGCCCAATTATGTGTCTTTGTGCCTCGACAGCGAAGCAGACCTTTGGTAATTGTACGAGGAATGACTGGCCCTGTTCAAGTGACTTCCTACCCTCCTCTAAGAGGTGCTTGCAGTCTCGTATCGAAGGATGGCATGTAAGGGGCAACAGCTTGCCTTCTCGTATCAAAGGATGGCATGTAATGGGGGCAACAGTTTGCCTTCTCGTATCGAAAGACGGTATGTAATGGGGGCAACAGCTTGCCTTCTCGTATCAAAGGACGGTATGTAATGGGGGCAACAGCTTGCTTTCTCGTATCGAAGGACGGCATGAACGAATGAAGCTTGATCTGAGCGTCAACTAAATGAAAATAACCGGTAAAATACGGGGAAACGTTTATTATTTGCCGTCCTTGCTTCATTGTAGAAGGGGAAGAGGGGAGCGTCGACGGGTAGCAGTAATGAGCCCGTCACACAGGGCAAACACGTGTAATGTCCCTCACTACAGTGGAAACATCCACGTTCGGTAAGTGAAATCACTCGACGGGCGAGATGGAAGATGTTCTCCAGTCACTCGAGTCTATTCTATTGTTTACGGCAAGGAACATTTCTAAACTAACGGTGTAATGAACAAATATTGAAAATTAGGAGTGATAAATATTTCATCCACACTACGTTTACTACCTGCAATAAATGGGAAGGAAACCATCAATGGATTTAAATTTGCAACCAACAATGAACAGATATATATATATATATATATATATATATATATATTATTGTTACTTCAATATAATCATTATTTTCGACGATGTATAATGAATAGGTGTACCTATATGGACTGTACGTGTTGACACGTTTGTCGGAAGTTTTTAGATGTTAAATCACTTGCGTAGAAAGGTCATGTGACGCTGCTTGAATTATAACCAAAGCCGCATGAATCTAGATCATTTCAAGCTTTCTTCCAAAATACGATGCAGGGAAGAAGAAACAACTCTTAACGGACCTGCAACGAGTTATGAACGCCAGGGGTTGAAGCTGTGGACCGCGCGGTGTCACTGCGAACAGGGGTTAGAGATTCTGATCAGCTGGATCGAAGTAACAGAAAGTTGCTACACGAAAAATCCCTTCGACAATAACTAATGTGGCTGTGATAAAAAAACATTCCTTCAGTCTGTCATTAGTCCAAATTCTCGGAAGTAACCTGATGGTTGAATATTGTGCAGTTGCTCTTCCTCAGTCGTTTCTGTAACTTTTTCCATATTCTCGTAATTTTTCCGTTACCGCCGTAGTAAATCTTGGTAGCTGCTGAAGCTGATCAGAAACGAAATCGATGGAGAGGGTCAGTCTATCACTCGACTACTCTGGCTTGGGGACCGATAAGAAACCTTAGCGACATCAGCCCGCCTTGAGGGTGCGACAATGCCCAGCAATCAATTATGAGCTGCCCATACACAAAATGGGGCAGTGCCGTCCATCAGCGTGACGTCACCAGGCCTGTTACGGGCCTCAGGCACGGCAACTCCTATTACCTGATCGACCGAGACACAGGCAAGGTCGCTCGGTGACGCGGATTGGCCTTGGAAGCAAGAGAGGTGGACGACGTGAGGGGCCTACAGGCAGCCGTCAGTGAGACGCATAAGCAGCCTTTTTAGACGCAAAGTGAGCGACGTGTTTGGCCTATGGGCATCTCTAAGAGCCACGTGGTGTGGTGTCATGTATCGTCTTTATGGCCGTGAGGTGAGCGGCGCATCACAGGTCAACACTGATGATGAGGCAAGGGTGACACGCGAGTCAAGGTCCAAAGTAATATCTTCTAGAACAATTGACTGGAGTGACGGGCAGCACGTAGACGCCGGGCTAGAGACACTGGTTTCTCCTTGGGTATGATGGTGGAGGACAGCTGATACCAAATCAAAATAATATAAAAAAGACCCAATCAGTCTCGGTGACATGCGCGCGTAGCTTCAATGACTGCCGTGAGCAAACCAGATCAAACTCGCACCACCGAATGCATACCAAGGAAGAACGGACTTTAGGCAAACGCTTAAGATTTACCCTAAACTGTCTCGTCAATAGTTTAAGGGGAAACAGAGCGAAGAGTGAGCATAAAGGCCCTACCGTGTTTAGCATCGCGCATAATAAATAATTACAATCATTCTCGCCATACAAGGTTTCTAGCAGGAAAAATGATATCACGTATCTTAGGAATAGCACAAAAAAAATCGTCGTCGTGCTGGAATCTTTGAGAGGTATCCATCATAATACTAGATATTCAAGAACTACATGTGTGCATTCCAGTTCATTTCTTAGTACATGTATCTTTCGCAATACTTGCTAAAAAGCGGAGTGAACAAATGGCTATAAAACTTTTAGACAAGTGTTTTGTACAGTTCGAGCACGGATTGTTTTCCAATATGCTCTGTGCTTCAGAGGATGGTTACATTGAGCGCTTCGCTGACAAAGAACAGGGCATCACAGCCACCAAAGTTTAACTCACGTTCATTTTGCGTGCGATGACTCGTTAGCCACGCACCCCGCCATGGTATCAGCCACACACCGCATAAAAGGGATTAAACGAAGAGTGGATTTGAGGAGGCCCACTCTGCGACAGCCAGCCCTCCCGCACAGTAGCGCGCTTTTTATACAATCAAAGGCAAATGTGATCGAGCAGCCGAAAATCGAAGCCTGCGCCTAGCCAGCATGAGGAGCCGTACACCGCCCGTGAGCGGGCTTCTTACGCGTGTGTGAACGTGGACCGGACACACGCACACAGTGGCTGGGGGTGGGGTGGCTGCGTTCATTGCCACGAGGCCCGTGACCCTGAAGAGGCGCTGAAGGGAGGTCTACGGCGGTGACGGGGAGGAGGGGAGTACCATGCAGGAAATAATGCACTGACAACACTGTCCAAAGCGGCTCCCAGGTGAACTGCTCACACCAACGCGACACTAGTCGCGAGAAGTGTTTGCTATGGTGAGGTAAAGCAGTTGTACGCATTACATTTATCGCGTAGCGAGTTCGGTGTTACTTAGGTGTGATCGTGGCTTAAGCGTCCAACACTGCCACCGTGACTGGCCAAGGGACCCGGTACTAAAACAGTGGCCCGGGAGAGGCGGAAGTGGTACCAACCGTACAGGCGACTCTGCTTGCAGAGGTACCCAATTTTAATGACGGCTTGCACAACAACCTTACCCCAGTTTATCAAAGAAATTCTACAAGCTCGTTCAAATGGTCGTTACGGGGACGGGTAACAGCCTACCTTGGTACCAAGAAAAGGCAGGTAGCAGGCAGCAACACAAGGAAGATCTGAACGGGTTAAGGTTACAGGCCACACCAATTACATGCTCTACGCTCACGAACAGGACCAGCTGAACAAAAACCCTCGACTGAGACGATGAGGCGACACACCCCAGATCAAGACTTAGTACTTTTTTGCCATGTTTCAAAATCGTTCATTTGCAGTCGCGCTTCTCGGGACTGTGGTTAATCACTCATTAATATCAAATTGTTTGCATTCACGATTCAATGACAAGGCCGTATACCCAAATAAGCTTCGTAATGTAGGTTAAACTGGTTCACTATTGTAGATACATGAAAAGCCCATCAACGATGTGGTGAGCGCACACACACGCATGCGTAAGCGTTTTAGGTGCAACAGCTCGCTGATGAACGACACGTTGTGGATGAATAACGACCCCGTCAAGCTGTGCCAGAAACACCTAGCTGTGCCAGACACCTAGCTGTGCCAGACACCTAGCTGTGCCCACACTCTACTCCACTGCGTGCTGGTGGTGTCACTGCAGTCAGCCATCCACGGTCACAGTATATGGGTGGGGGTGTCTACTCTCGCGGGCAAGTAAACCGTAGGGACTTATTGTCCATCAGCAGATGCTTCCGTCCATCTTGGTCCGTTAAGGAGCGCCACAAACCTTCGTCTCCTTGCTCTCTTCTTGAGTGACATCTGATGACGGTCCATCAACAAACTGTTAACGTTAATCAATATTCTGCGGCTCGCGCACACCGTCGTCTACACAACCATTCTGTCAACAGGACACCAAAAAAATGGAGTGATATATTTCATATATAATGCACTTTCAAACCTCTCTTTGCCATTGAAAATCGAGCAAATATTAATATACAATTCAAATTCGGCTGTACTATTGCCGCATTTTCACTTCAGCTCGTTCTCTCCCTTTGACGGCATTGTTTTGGTCCAGAAAGTCAGTTTAGGAAGGAAACGAGCATGCTTAGAGGATCATTGTTGAACCATTTCCGTACTATCTTCTCAGCCGATCAGTTTCGCCTGGTGATGCTCGGTTTTTTGCACCTATAACTACCTATGAATGAAATGTATCAGCACTGATCAAGTTTGCGTGACGGTGAAGGAGTAGTTCACAGTCACGCAATTACTAGGAATTACCATCTCATCCTCACTCAAATATGCCCGGCCGGATGGCATAGGCAAGTGTGGCGGTGGTTCTCGCAAAACCTGGCAGCATTTGCTACCCAATGCAATAGACTGATGAACAACCTATTGATCCAAAAAAATATCAAGTCGGGACGCAATTTCAAGTTTCATGATACAGTGTACATACATTGTATACTTTACATGTGGGACGAAACAAGCATGCGTGGGACGAAACAAGCAAGCGTGGGACGAAACAAGCATGCGTGAGACGAAACAAGCATGCTCTTGAAAGGATGGTACTCGTACTCAGCTAAGAAAGCAAGATGCACGCTACCGTTCATACACGGGACCATTAATTCAGTTACACGATGTGATGAACGCTTCAAGGTTACCTAGCCCGATTTGACGGACATGGCTCATCCTTCGCATTTCGACCTGTGCATAGTTATGTACTGATTTGGTCAATCAATGATACCATACCGTTTGTGCACGAGCTTTGTACTCACTCAGACCCACACTAACCCTTAAGTCCCCTGCAACCCAATGTATTACATCAGAATAAAAGAATTAGGACTACCGGCGATTTGTTTCATAAAGATATTTCAATGTCCGATCGTAATGAGGAGTTCATAGTTATTGTGCACTTTATACTAGCTTAGGTATTTGTTTGGTCGTGAAATGATCCCTGAAGTGTCGTGTACTAACAACGGTCACCTATTAAAGTAAGATGTAATCTACCGTTCTTACACGGCCCCATTTACTCAGTTACACGTTCTCATGTCCTCTATATTGATATTCAATCTGATTTGATATCAACTTATCATACGTATTCTAAAACCACTGTATATGTATGTATCGTTTTATGTGATACAAGAAAGAATACCAAACCATGTGTATGAAAATTCCATTCATGTAAAGAATTTTATACATATAATGTACGAGTACATACGCATTTATGTACCAACATTAATATATGCAACAAAGCATACACACGTGCATATGTATTTGTACGTCTTTGTCAGTGAGTATATGCATTTAAGTGTATATGTACAGACATACATATACTAGTA
>SDVV010001636.1:0-25084 GCA_016164225.1 Gammarus roeselii
TGGTGACTGGTCTCAGTGGCCTCATCAGCAGAGGGGAGCATGCCACTTGTCCTGGTGACTGGTCTCAGTGGCCTCATCAGCAGAAGAGAGCATGCCACTTGTCCTGGTAGCTGGTCTCAGTGTCATCGTCAGCAGAAGGGAGCATGCCACTTGTCCTGGTGACTGGTCTCAGTGGCCTCGTCAGCAGAAGGGAGCATGCCACTTGTCCTGGTGACTGGTCTCAGTGGCCTCATCAGCAGATTGGAGCATGCCACTTGTCGTGGTGACTGGTCTCAGTGGCCTCATCAGCAGAAGGGAGCATGCCACTTGTCCTGGTGACTGGTCTCAGTGGCCTCGTCAGCAGAAGGGAGCATGTCACTTGTCCTGGTGACTGGTCTCAGTGGCCTCGTCAGCAGAAGGGAGCATGCCACTTGTCCTGGTGACTGGTCTCAGTGGCCTCGTCAGCAGAAGTGAGCATGCCACTTGTCCTGGTGACTGGTCTCAGTGACCTCGTCAGCAGAAGGGAGCATGCCACTTGTCCTGGTGACTGGCCTCAGTGGCCTCGTCTGCAAAAGGGAGCATGCCACTTGTCCTGGTGACTGGTCTCAGTGGCCTCGTCAGCAGAAGGAAGCTTGCCACTTGTCCTGGTGACTGGTCTCTTTTCCCGCCCTTTCTGCCTACCAAAGCCCTTCTGCGGCGTCCATGTCAATAAGAGAGAGTCCCCTATTTCGGTCACTGTCCCCTCCTCCCGGCCTCAGTGGCCCCCACAGTTCCCCATCGGTGTCCCCCTCAACAGAGCTGAGTATGCCCCTTGTCCTAGTCGCTGGTTACTCCTCCCGGCCTTCTTTGGATAAAGCCCTCTTTCAGCGTTCCTATTAACAGGAGTAAGTGTGTCACTCTGTGTGGTCTATTGAATCTTCTGCCCCTCGGTCAAAGCCATAACTCGAAGGCATATTGTTGCATGGAATCAGAGTTACGGACTCTGCCGAGGATATTGACGGCTGGGTAAGAAAAACCGCTGCCATGGACAATGATTTGTGAAGGAGAAACTAGGTAAAAGATGCCCAATTGCAGCCTATTGTAATGGCTGCAAATGTTTCCCAACAGAATAATTTCAGGTGATATGATGTAGAAGAAGACTCATACTATGACCCAACGTTAACGGGTGGTGAGATTTGGTTTGAAGCAATTCAAATAATCAATTGCTATGCACAGTGTTCCTTTAAAGACAAGAAAAATCCGGTAATCATGAAAGCCTGGCTTCCCTAAGTCAGACGGAATGTTCCCAGCTGCTCTAGCGACACGAACGACGCACCTGCAGGAGTAGCGTAGGACCAACGTGAAGAGCCAGCTGTACTAGTTAAATACTAGATATAGCATATCGTGTATTTTCAAAGCACGCTATATTAATCACTTCCACTTCCACCGGGGCTAAAACAGCTCATGATCGAGTATCAACAGTAAGAAAGTTTTGATATGTCTCCTGCATGGTTGTGCGATCTAATGAAAGGAGACGCAAAACTTTTATCACAAAATTCCCTTACAATTCAACCATCGGAACTCAACCAATCCTTTCTACGTGGATTTTTAACGCTGGATTGTTCATGAAGGCATTGTTAAAAGTAGACTTCCATCTCCTTCTCATGTTATCAACTTTTTATGTTCACGTTAGCAAATTAAATTTTCTGCTTGTATCGCCAATTTTGTTTGAATGAATATTGTGTTCAAATATGTAATGGGGTGAGTACGATTATGATTTGAGATTTTGCCATGCGATTGCAATCTGCGCGAATCCCTCCATCTAAAAACTGTTTGAATCTTAATATGAACTGTCTCGAAGCAAATTTGTGGCTTAGTGTGTCATTGTAGTCATGAATGCAAACAAAATCATTAAATCTGTAATGCTCAACATGGGTACGAATAATATATCTTTCGTAAGTATTGACCCAGAGCTTCGAATATTTGAATCTAGATTGTCCCTTTGTTATTTTTTAACTGTTCACAGTCGTAGCCGCGTGAACGCCGTGTGTTCGAAAAGTTGTTTGTATTCGAGGGGAAGCTGATCGCAGGAAATTGTTGCTTAACTTGTTATCAATATTTGGTCAGGAAATAAATTTGCTGCCTGTCATATAGCAATGTAGCTTTCAATGGAATAACAAATATAGAAACATGAAAATATTTAAGACAGTTCAACTTTCAACAAGATAAGTTGACTGCTTCATTTTCAAGCTGAAAGTTTGAACTTAAGTTGTTGGAACATATTGAGGACTCAATTTCGTGGGTTATTACGGATTGCTGTGGACCTCGGGTTTCAAGTGAAAGAGTAAAATTCAAGCAATCGGAAAGCTTGCCTATTATAAAATAATTGAACTACAAGCTATTTCCATGAGGAAATGTATGCTGACTATGGATAACCTTGGTATCGTATGATCTTTCAAGATCAGTTGATTAAATTGTTGATAATTTGATTCTCATATTAAGTAACCTTTCCCATTCGTCACTCGATAGAAAAGTTTTTCATTTTCAATCGGGTGAAGTCAAGAAATTTAAATAAAAAATGTTTGACAACACAACTTTTCTTCGGTGTTGTTGTCGCCCGCTGTTCGTCATCAAATTTGAAAACCGGCAACTTCATGTTTCCTTTATTACTGCATCAATATCTTCTAGAACAAAAATATTTCAATCGGTCTTCTGCAGAAGTAAAGAGGACGTTCAGAAAATAATATAATCGGATTTTTTTTTAACTGCTAACTCTTCCAAGATCATATTCAAAAGCGTGTTTTTTTCGCTTCATTTAGTCACTAAGAAAGTATATAATTGCTTCATTGCGATGATATACATAGTATATATGGTGCTAAACACATGAGAATGAAGTGATACGAAAATGCAATGATGAGCATCTGCAACAACTGAGAACCTCGGAGTTGCTCCCTCCCTTGTTAATCCAACCCATGCTGCAGAGAAATGCTCACTCGACGTCAGGTGATGTGAATGTTGATTATCGTGCTTCTTTCTGTCTTTATTGCTACCCAGCCTGCAGCTGGTGTCATTTCTGTTCACACTAAAACCCTGTTATTGCTACTCAAATTGCAGCTGATGTTATTACTGCTTGCTCTGCAGCGGTGGTTATGGCTTTCACCAAGCAGCTGTTGTTATTGGTATTCCTTCAGCTGCTGTTGGGATTACTGCTCGACTTGAAGCTGTTGCTTCTCATCCTTCAGCTGTTTTAAATGCAGTTTAGCATGCAGCTGCTGTAATACCTGCTAGCCTTACAGCTATTGTTATTGTTCTTCAATTTCAAGCTGTAATTAGTACTAGTCATGTTGCCATTGTTTTTATTGCTGTCCAATCTGAAGCTGCTTTTATTGCAGGTCCTAATCCAGCTAATGCTGCTACTCACTCTGCAGCTATTATCGCGGCTGTTCACCACTAATAGCTATTATTGCTGCTCATCCTGCAGCTGTTGATAAATTTACTGAGCCCTTCGGAATAATCGCCCTTTTATATTCCGGTTTATGAGTATGTCACACCGATAACGTGATAGGAAATATTTTGAGCTTAGCATAGAGCTGAGAATACGGAAAATATGTAGAGTGACGGAAATTAATAACGCCTGTTTTTATAAGAAAATAGCATTGAAATTCATGCTAGTAAAGCTAACGATGAGAAGCCAAAACGGATAATTTACATGGAACAGCTTACAATCCCGTACGAGGTGAAGTTGGTCACTTTGGGTTCGTGGGGAAGCCTCCTCGTGTGTATTGAACTATATTAGTGTCATAACAGAGTAATTTCATACTCTCAGTTATATGAAATTGTTGTTCAACAAATATTGTCTTGAATATCTAATACAAATTATTGTACGTGCAAATTAAAAACGAACAGTGTATTTCTGATTCGAAATTTGGATTCAGCTAATTGTTTCATGTTCATACTCAACCATTTGACCGATTCTCGCAAAGTTTTTTTTATTAACAATCCATTTATTAACAATATTAATAACATTTATATGATGTCCAATCGTTCGAAATACTTTTTAAATCTCGCTTCCATACCGCTATTGACATTTCTTAGAGTAGCACGAGCACAGTATTGCTTGCTTCTCCTTGAACGACGATTATCGTTACAAGGTTTATCAGTGCGAACTATACCGTTCAGTTGGCTCCATAAAAATCAACTGTGCACGGTCAAAGAAGCGTGTAAGCCTTTAACATCGCCAAATAATGTGCCTGAAACTGTTCCTTGAATGTATATATGTTTATTTTTCAAAGCATTTTTTAATAGGTGCTGCCTACAACCATGAGTACTAAGCCATGAGTTATCTCAAAATTCTCTCTTGCAATGAAGTGTGTTACGCTATGCTCTTATAATATGATGGACAAAATGTATATAGCTTTATCGGTACCTGAATCAATAATACAGCAGTTTGAGACAGCGCCAAGAAGGTAGGACCCATTACTTGCCCCTGAAGTGAAAGGTTAGGTGAAGCAAAGCTTTTCAGACACATAGTCAAGGACACGCGGAGCACTTCCTTTAGTTACACAACCGATTACGACACTACCCGCCAGCTTGCGCTGGTAACCTGTTTGACCCACGGCTGCTTGTAGCTTGGCATTAAACTATTTAAGATACCGTACGGAAGATACCTACAACCTTCAGCTTCAAATGGAAGCCTATCGTGAGGCGAGGCCGACACACTAGCCCTCGACCGGCCACTGAGCTAATCAATGGAGAGTCGATCGCCTTCAGACAGTGGAAGGAACAAAAAATTATACATTGTTCAGAACAATCTTAAAATCACATAATTCTTTTGCAATAACTATAAGTGATATAAGAGATATTCTCTTGAAAAGTTAGTTGAATTTCAAACGTAATTTCCGTAGACTAAATTGCGCCGCTTTGCTGCGCAGGAAGTAAGCCATCAGAATCATGTTCAAGTTCAAAAATAATTTATAAAGCAAGAAAATGTGAATTTATTACCTATTGAATATATAAGCCCAATTTCGAGAGGCGTTCAATCTGATGAATTATGTAGCGTTTATTTCAACCGAACAGTTTAAGAAATGTTTGCTTGTACATTAGAACAGCATTTACCTAAGAAATATATCAAACAAGATATATTCCTAGGCGATACATTTGCCTAGGTATATATCTTACGAATACCGGTCACATTACAACGATCGAAACAAATTGTTATTTCCAAATGTATCAGTGTCAAAAGAAGATAAATGCGACACTGTTTTAATTTAAAGAAAATATCAACAATTTCAAATCGGACAACAACTGACTCCCTAGAATTCTATTTGTAAGAATTAATAGTAGGTTATGTGGTTAACTTGAGGAAAGATAACGATTCGCGCAAGTCGTTCTCAAGATTTCTTTGCAATTTTTATGTTGTTAATTTGATTTAAAAAAAGAAATATTAATGGGTCAAAATATCCTTTCTCGTCACCTTAATTTCTATTTTTCGTAAATCAGTTGCCCCCAATTTTATTAAAGAGCACGATCTGAGGTATTAATAAATGTTTCTTAGATAGGGTTGATCATTTCTTGAGTGAGCCCCCTGCCCGGTTGAATGCAAGCAAATTTTAAACCATTATTCAGTCATTATTTTTGTATCAGTCTGCTGGGGCAGGTCTCGTATTTCTGCACTTCAACTAAGAAAATATATGAAAAAGATCGGGTGAAGGAAGCTGAAACAAAGGTTTTCCATGCAAGTAAAAAATTCATTCGATCCTGTTCTCCCATACCCCGTTTTTTGTGTTATTTGTAATAAATCGCTCAGAAGCGTGAAGGCCTCAGCTGAAAAAATCCCTATCGTGTAAGTGATCAACGACAAATAATTATAGGCTTAATCGAAAAAATGTGTATTAATCAATTCTAAGTGTTATATGATATGTGAAAGTGTGACGTTTAGCAAATAACATGTAGCAAAAATTAATGTAAATGACTGGATTTATTTTTTAAATGGATTCTTTATCCGATTCAATGTACTGAGGTTTGTTACGTTTGAAGAATCAAACTCAAAAAGAAATGAGCTGCATTAGTGAAAGTATCATTGTTTGCAAAGGGAACCGTGGGCGAGCTTTTCGTTAGAGTTGATAATTTTTTCCGACCCTGTTAGCGGGAAAGAAAGCTGCGGACTAGAATTTACTATTGGGATGGGAGATTTTTTAAATTCTTGATTATTGAAGTACACATTATTATTGCATTATTTTTCAGTCTGTTTTATGAACATGAAATTCCCAGGATTAGACACGAATTTAACTCACAACCAGGGAGGTATACCTGATATACTTTTACCAGATTTATTCAATAATTTTAATTTAATCAGTACCCTCGTTGACAAATTCCTTAAACACTCTCACGGATTTTGTATAATTTAAATTGGCACTCGGATATGATCATATTCAATCTGGTTTTGACTGTCCAGGCAAGGAAAGCTTAGTCGAGCAAGATGAGACATACATACGAGATAAACATCGAAGCTGAGAATATGACGTAAGTAATCAATTAAGGTGTTGTTTGAAAATGTTTATTACAGTACTAGAAGTGAAACATGAAAAAATGTAACTCGGAAAGAATGTTATCATTTATGGTTAGGTCGCATAAAGGGTTAGAAGGGTGAACTTTATATCTTATAATTTCACTCACAGCTGACTAAAAACAGGGAAAATCTCTGACGTCAGCAATCATTTATAACAATCTACGACTTTAACTGGCATTGTTCATCCCTGTTTTTTGCATAAGTTACTGTTATCCAACTAAAAAAAGGTTTACTGTATCGCATAACAACGGTGTACACTAAAGTAACAGCTCGCTACAGAAGTTACCTGCGTTCCTCATCTCGCACCTTTAATGCGCTCGTAACTACTTACTCATGTTACTTCTCAGCCTATAAGCCCGTATCTACAATGACCACCAAACACTGCAGTCTGTCCCGCATAGCACTGCATTAATGGACCACTCTTTCGGCGACGAGCGAAGAAAAGAGTGCGTGAGCCACGGCACCCATGGGAAGTTGACATGCTATGGCTCCGCAATGTGGCAGAAAGACTCCATCGCTGATTTAGTCATTCTAACCCCGCATCCAACCAATTGGCAGGGCCTAAACCTTCTACAGAAGTTCAATGTTCTTTGCAGATACTTTTAAAGGAATTTGAATAGAACTGTCATAATTGATGGAGTAAAAAAAACTAATCTCTGCAATGGGTTCTCATCCCATCGTGCTTTTTAGACAATCGGCAACACTAAGCGTTCGGACAAATAGTATTCAGTAGGTTTTATTTGATCGAGATGTGCTCTCGAGTTTCCGGATATGTTGGTTGTTCATGGCTTACGGTTAGTTATATTATTGGGCTGGCTGCAACTGGCCTATTTTCTTGATGAATAGTCATTAAAACATTACAATATTTACGTTTCGATCGCTGATGTAAGTCGAAATATAACAAAGGATTATTCACATGTAAATTTCTAATTTTTAATCCGATAAACTAGCATAACGTGCCATCACAGGTGACATTCACGGCTAATCAATTTCTAACAATCCTGAGCGGATGCTAACATCTGTTGCATTCGGGAACATCAATGTGATCGAAAATAAATAAATGAGGGACGTGAAAATCGAGAAATGTTGTACGTTGCTTGATATCTTTTCTTATCCGGAAGTGATTTGAATAAGTTCCGTTAACTTCATATTCCTACTCTCGTATCATGATACAGCTCATATATAAATTATCATAGAAACGGCAAAACCCATTTAGTGTATCGTACCCAAAGTATTTGAAGCAAAAAAGAACGAAAAACTGCCCATTTTCCAATTTTTGAAAGGTAATTCATATATTAAATAGTATTCGTAACTTCATAACACATATTTTCGTTATAACAATATACACACTATGCACGAGTTCCGTCATGCATCTAATGTGATACTGTGTTCTACGAGACGACCAAGAAGCGATTGTGTTCACTGCTTATTCTACGACCATCGCGTAGGTGAAATGCATCGGAAGCCGGTCATCCAGACAAACAATTGTATTCATTCTACAGAGAAACTCACCCAAGCCCACCCAAATGTTGTAAAAGTTGGGAACGATTGGGCGAGCTCAAAGTCATCGCATGCAAGTGTGGTCTCAAATAATTGGTTCGATGATGGATGCAGGATGACATTAATGAATTGTGGGCCAGTGCAGCATCGCAAAGTTATATGACTTTATTCACTGACTAACTGTTATAGAGAAAACAGAATTAACTTGAATGAGTAGAAAATGTGAAGTATTTCGTTATAGACAATTAATTTGTATTTCTTGCACAAATGAATACATTCGAAACATAGGAGAACATGTAAAATTTGAAAACGATACAGATAACTTCACTTCATCTGTGAAAAAACAATAACTAATCGTTGTGCGTGGTTCAGAAGATAATTCAATAAATGGACCAAAGACAATTGATTCTTGGTTTACTTGATTCCATTAACCGACAATGCAGAAGACTCGCGTTTGTAAGGCTTCTACGAATTATACTGATTGAACATGCAATTTCAAACTGGTAAATTACAAGATTTAGCAGGCAGAGCAGTAGTCTGAGTTTCTGCAGCTGTCAATATACCGAGTCTTTGTTAAGGTTCTTGCTACTGTGTGAGATGGCTGAAGACATGTCGACCCGTGAGATAACATCAACATGTAGCATGATTGCCTCAATGATATGAGGTAACAATTTCTTGGATATGATAGTTTTCTAAAACGACTAATTTGAATTGAATGTCCTCGTACATTTTAATCTATTTTCCAAGCACTTTAGCTCCCGTAACTGGAATGTAAGACAGGTCGGTGATGGAGAGCTTGTCAGCCTAAATACGGTGAGGCTGTGCTCCGGCAAGCACTTCCATCTTCAGCAGACTGGAACGACGTCATAATGTTGCTTCTCTACTAAGCTGGAAACTACAAGTAGAGGAAAGGACAGGAGAAGACACTGATAGTGAGCCCCAGTACAAGTCTCGAAACGACGGGTAGAAGAGAAGGCTAGAGACAATATGAATAAATACATAAGAATCTTAAGCATACACAAACAGGATGGTGAGTACAGCACAAATTGAAAATGAATTTAATGATGTACTGAGCCCATCAAGCCCGAATAAGTTGCCACATAGATGTCGCAACGTGTCACTAAAAAAATATGCCCATAGATGAAAGCTTCATGGCATAAAATTTCAATATGAGTCCACCACTCTTTCCCTAAAACCTCCCAATCAAAGACCTGTCAAAGTTGGATTGAAATGTAAAATAGATATGCACAATATTTTGTCATGTACAATATATATGCATTCGATTCTGAGGACATGCGGAATTTAAATCAGACTTAGTATTATGTGAACAATTGTGGTGAATTTTCCATTCTGATTGACAGCCTAATACATTGGACAGAACAGAACGTTAAAATATGTGTGGGCTGACGAGTCGATGTCACTACCATGCATGCCTTTGTGATTTGGGACGGGCATCTGTGACGTTTGGCTCTCGTTGAAGAATTATTTTCCATATCTCATAGGACGATGTGAGAGAGGATTGCCTGCAGATACTTGGCACTGATTCTTTCGTTATTTTATGTTCCTGAACGAGTGGCAAATGAAATTAAACCCCTTTACCTTAATGAGATGATCAGAATGAAATCAGAACGAAGTACTGCTTTAAATTACCCGCCCCAATGAGATGCAGGAAATTTTTCCCCTGATTTTAGCATTTGCAAGTCATATGTGGGTTTATAGACGACGTACATAATTTATTAAACTGGTTCGAAGACTCTGGGAATAAACCCCTTTACATGTATAGATGGGGCTGGTAGAGGAATATCCAAGAGAAAGCTACGAGTGAAGGCTCTTATTTTGAATCCCTTTCTATGACTGGATGCGGAGGGTAGATGAAGAGAGAAGAGAAAGCTCATTGAGTGAACCCCTTTAGCAGGCTGGCAGTGATGGTAGAAGGAGAGGTATGAGAAGACTACGATTGTGAACCCCATTAAGAAGAGGCTGGATGGGGTGGGTAGATAAGGAGCCCCGAGAAAGCTCCAATATCGATTTCTTTATTCCAGGTGGATGATACAGGGGAAGGACGATGCCGGAGAGGCTCTGAAGATGAAACCCTTTAAGAGTCTGGAAGCGACAGAAGGAGAAGGAGGCATTATGAAGGTTCTGGTAGTAAACCGCTTTACGATCCTGGACATGATGGTAAATTACCTTACCCTACGTAAAGAGTAATGCATACGTTCAATTCAAATCCTAAATAAATTTCCGAAAAATATTCGTATGTATTTCACTCATTCACCTTGTTTTTGAATTAGTCATATCATGAAAAATCCCCGGGTGAAATTTTACATGAATTATATAGAAATTCAGATATTATTGACTGGATTTGGATCAGCCCGGTATCGGTTCGTTATTGATTGCTTGCAGGTATTGCTGCAGTTGCGTTAGATTAGATATCGGTTATTGGCTCGGGGGCAGTAACTGATTAGATATCGGTTATTGGCTCGGGGGCAGTTGCTGATTAGATAACGGTTGTTGGCTCAGGGGCAGTAGCTGATTAGATATCGGTTATTGGCTCGGGGGCAGTAGCTGACCGAGTGGAAATTCTCTCTGATGTCAATACACGAATCTGGAACTGGTATGATTCACATATACGATTTCCATTTGAATAAAAATTTCCCCTATTCTTTCTTCACACCGGAGGTCAGATGGTCATGATATTGAGAGGACTTCTTTATGCATTATAGACTTTCTTACATCGTTTGATCTACTACAAACAATATCGGAAAATTATATGGGGAACCTTTGCCATGGAACATATTGTAAGGTTTGTTTGAACAAAGATAATCGTTGTTTACCTACTAACACGATAATGTGGATTTGCACTAGAGCGACTCTCAATATTTGACATAGATTGAATTATGCCATTTTATTTTTTCGGTTCACTCTAATTGACTGAGGGGGGAGGGCGATATGCTTCAAATATGACGACTAATAAAATTTACACATTCAGTAATCTACCTGCTCATCATTTTAGTAAATATGAATGGGCAGATCTGAATGACGCTCTAGGGGAACGACTGTCGAAATACCTGCCTATCAATCTATCAATCAAATAAATACATATTTAATAGGTGTATTTTACAAAATCATCTAGAGTAAACAGACAACAGGCTGAATATCAAACAAGAAGGATGGTTGACCAAGTCCCTCCTCACACTCCGCTCATGCACTCACAATCATACAAAAAAACTTCGTCCTTTCAAGCTATATGGTCCGGCTAAGGGGTCAGGATTAAGGTCTCAATTCAGTGTCAGCAGCAGGGCCGGATAGCTTTATAGGTTTTCTGCTGCTACGTCATTTTTGCCTAAAAACATTTCTCAACGAGACGCGTCAGAACTCATCCATTTACATTCATTCTCAAGTCAAGCTTTGCCATTGCATGCTCTCTAGCTAACACTTCACTGATGTCTCTTCTTCCCAAGGCATGAAGTACGTCGTCAATCCATCCATACTTCTGTCTCCCTCTTGGCTCACGCCCGGCCTCCACCGATACAATCAACATTTGCATAAATCTCATATCTTCCATCGTCACCATGTGTCCAAGCAGCCACAGAACACGTGAATCTACTCTGTCCTCCATCATCCCTATTATGCGTCCGAGCCACCACAGAACCCGTGAATCTACTCTGTCCTCCAACATCCTCATCATGTGTCCAAGCAACCACAGAACACGTGAATCTACTTTGTCCTCCAACATCCTCATCATGTGTCCGAGCCACCACAGAAAACGTTAATCTAATCTGTCCTCCAGAATCCTCATCATGTGTCCGAGCCACCACAAAAAACGTGAATCTACTCTGTCCTCCAACATCCTAATCATGTGTCCGAGTCACAAACGAAAACGTCAATCTAATCTGTCTTCCAACAACCTCACCATCTCCGTTCTTGTTGAACTCCATTAGTGATTCACTCCCCTTAAATATTTCATCTTCTTCTCTCCTTCGGTCTCATGACTGTCTCTCTGCCACGTAGAGCACAGTTGGGAAACTACCCCATCATACAGGTATCCCTCTGTTTGCTTCCAGACTCTATGTTCTACTACTCATTACACTACCCAGTGCCCATTACACCCATCATTCACACTGGATTCTACTTCAGTTCCCACTAGTCTGTCATTTCAACATGAGAGCCCAGTTACTTACAACACTTGTCTTCCTCCAATAACTTTCTATTTGGCCGCAACAGCTTGCTCTCGAATTGTTCTTTCTCAAACATTTCCTTACATCACTTCTATCCACATTAACTGCAGCTTCCTGCTCTCACACACTTCACCGAGCTATGTCACTAGCCTACACAATTTCACAGCCGAAGCCGCCAACAGCACTGACCCAACGCACTGACCCAACTACAAACTTTGCATATTTGCTATTAACAACTTTGAGCCCCCACGAAATACTCACGCAGCAAGGAAACATAACACAAACAACTCTACGATTCACTTTCACTTGGAGTCAAGAACTTTCCGTAACATACTCTGACACATGCTCTGCTGGCAACATAGAAGCTCAGGACCATACTCAACAGATTCCCGCCCACTCTTTATAAACGCAACAACCTCCAAAACACTATTAGTTCAACCCTGTCGTAGTCTTTTTTCAGATCCACAAAGTTCCTAAACACCTAATTTCCTTTCGCAATGTACTTCTCAAAAAGATGTTTCACTGCAAAAACCTGATTTGCATACCCTCTCTAACACCTACCTCACACTGCACCTCATCAAATGCACAACCTGCACGTTCTCTAATTATCTTGATTAGCATTATCCTGCTCAACTTACCCACTGCACACAAAAAATTATACCTTATGAGTTGTTACGATCATTTTTATCTCATTTGCTTTCATACAGCGATAAAAATAACAAGCAATGCCCCCCGACACAGACACAGATTTAGTATCCTCCCCAGCTATTCTATTACCGTTATGCCACCCCATTTTAGGCCCTGAATGGCAACACCGTCCACACCAGTTGCTTTGCCTATTTTCATCACTTCTACCGTCTCCTGAACCATTTCCTTAGTAATGCAATGGACGATTCTTGCTGGAACCGGCATCCGTGCAATGTCGGCCCCTCTGACAATCTCGATCTTAAGCAAATCCTGAAAAATACTCCGCCCATCTCTTCCGTGCATCAATTTCCGCCAATTACTAGCCAGTTACATCTTCTTCCTTCCAGTGTCCCATTTGCTCTCCTCAAAGTTGTTGAACAACCGTCCACTTCACCCAGCATCAGCGTCCTCGCTACGAAATTCTTCTTTTATTCTTCTCTCTATACTTGTCCTAAGCCACCAGCAAAATCACCTGCAACCAATTCTCAAAAGCTCTAATTTTCTGAGCCACCCTCAATTTAACCTTACCGTTCTACCCCTTTTAACCCATCCTTCGGCACCTGAACACGTGTTGCACAGAGCACACATTTCTCGCATATCTCAACACCGCATCTCTGAACGTCTTTTATTCGTTTTCAACATTCCCTAAGCTCTGCAGTCGCATAATGTCACAATCTTTATTCAATGCCTGCTGGAATCCTCAGTTCTGCTTTCCACATTCACTTCAAACATATTCACTTCCTCTCTTCCTACTCCACCAATTTTGTTCCTCTTCCACCCTGTTCCACTCTCAATCTTTCTTTCACCAAGATCCGACTCTCCTCTACCCCCACCTCTCCACACCCACACATCCAACAGCCTCCCTCCTTAAGACTCATTTTGAAATCATCCCAAAATTCCCCAGCGTTCTATCCACCACGGCACCACTGGTCATCTTTCCGAACATGCTGTTGTTCACCAGCTCTCGCTTTTTTCACTGATCTATTGGGCTCTTCCCATGTCATTTTTGCCTCAAACGCCATGCCTCCCCACCACATTTTCCTTTACTACACCTCCATTTGACGCAGTTAGGTCCTCCAACAACACCTTGTTGTACCAACCTCCCTAACTCCCAATACACTCCATCAGATGAATACAAAAATGCTCCCTCTCCTCCTCACTCTTCTCGATACCTGGTCCTTAAGCACTCACAAAATACCTGGTTCTTAAGCACTCACAAAATGCAAAACCCTCTAACTTGTGCAGTGCCCAAAACATCGACGACAGCGATTCAATTCGAAATATTTCGATTTTTAATTGCCAAAATAATTTATGAGGTGTTTGTTTCAATAATCTGTTTATCATCTTCCCCTTAGCCCGGAAAAACTATTATTTATGAAGATGAACAACATAATGATTCGTGTTGAACGTTTCCAGATTCAATTTTAGTTTGAACTTGACCTCAAGGGAAGGAAATACTGCCTGCAAATACAAATCATTTTTCACATCTGTTCTCATATTGCTAGCTGATAAATGTATTTAGCATTGTGTTGTGGAAAAAAATGCTTTCCTAAATTCCATAACACCAATATGGATCTGAAAAAAAATCCCAAAGTGGCACGAGCACTCTCGCTGTTTTCTGCATTCCTGATCGTAGTTCTCTGTTCTCTCGTTTATTCCTGGTCGTAGATCTCTGATCTCCTGTTTAGTGTCATCGCACAATTTCTGACTTCCCGTGTGTGTCAAGCCAAATATTTGACCTTTCTCCTTTACTATTATTCTAGGAACCTTCCAAAGCGCTCGTCAGCTTTCAATTTGTGGTCGGTCGTCTTCCTCCATCGCTAGCTATGAACGGCAATTGAGAGGGTACCAACATGTAGGTATGTTAACATTAAAGAAGTCAGGCAACAAACAAAATACGATAAATAGTTCACTTTTATAATGCATTTCATTCATCACAACTCCCCATTTTATTTGATCGCGATATGAATAAAAAGCTGTTTGGTTACAAGACATTGGAAATGCGTGTTTGTGTTGAAAGCCTCTCTAAGAAGCTAAATTATTGATCTGATCATCATGATGACGTTCACCCTAAAGGATGTTAGGCCTTTTACATCTTGCTAACTACAAGCCTCTACGTGGAAAAAATTATCTAAAACGAGCATGACTAAACAGTCACCAACGTTAAATAATTGATAAATATAAATTTCATTTGAAGTGACAATCAGATTTGTTTGAAGAAATACTGATGGCTTTACTGTTAATAATGTTCACGCCGAATAAAATGTTCCATTCCTACCAGCACGACCTTCATCTCGGGCCACATTTCTGCCTGGTGTCTGCTGTGCTCGTGCCGATCAAGTGCAGCCGCCAGCACCACGTTGCAGTCATCTGCTCTGCATGCCATGTCTATTTGCCACGACGTTAAATGAGGAATAATGATAGGAAAGTTTCAGTTTTTGTGATAACAACGGTACGTGTTACCGTAAACAGGTTCCTTTCCATAATGTTGAAAGGAGTAGGCGGTAAAACGGTTGATATTAGGTAATGTTGAGTTATAACGAGTGACCTCAATGCCTCATTCGATGATCTTAAGGCATGAGCTGACATATGAAGCGCTTATAGGAGTGACCGGAGACTTTGTTTCCGATGATCGAGAGATATTCAGCCTGCGTCGTTTTCGTAAATATATCAATGCATGACGGATGGTAATATAATTTTTTTAGCATTATTATGTTAAATGTATTGGTTATATATGAAAATATATTTGAATTTCGAGTGATTTTACGTTTTAACATATTAATTAATGAGTAACGTTTGCTTCTCAAATAAATACTAATAACTGTAGAGTGAATAAAAAATGTTAAGAATAAATCACTGAAATGCTTTCACGGAAGTGTTATTGATTATTGAAACACGTGCTGTGTAATTATACTTTATTCTAATATTACATACACAAGACTGTTGTTCCAAACATGCTTTCAACGTCCGAAGTATGCGCCGAACACACTCACACGTGATTGAAATCAAATCAAATAGAAGCGTGACATTATAACGATCTAATAAGCAGTCTAGCAATTCCAAGCCCACGTCGAGTAATGACTTCGCCTTGCAATAAACAGAAGCCACCTTCTAACCAGGCAGCATTAGGCTATAAATGCAAGCTCATTACGGAGAGCATACTCAATGAACACTGACCTAATTATGGCACCGACGGCTTTCAACGGCACGACGGAACACCAACCGAGGCCGGGCTGTGTCGAGATCAGGCTTGCGATAGACACTGATCTAATCATTGAACCGACGGCTCCCAAAGGCGCGAAGGAGCACTAAGCAAGGCCGGGCTGTGTTGGATCAGGCTTGTGTTGAACACTGACTTAGTTATGGGACGACGGCTTCCAACGGCACGACAATACACCAACCGAGGCCGGGTTGTGTTGAAAGTAGGCTTGCGATGAACACTTACTTAGTTATGGGACGACGGCTTCCAACGGCACGACAATACACTAACCGAGGCCGAGTTCCCAACGGAGTAATGGGGTGCTCCTAACAGCGCGAACGGGTGTCAACCAACGCTGACGTGTGTAGAGAAGAGAGCAGGATTGCGATATTCACTGACTTATTTGAATGGCACTGCCGGCTCCCAACGGGGTGAACAACCGCCAAGCGAGGCCATTCTGTGTAGAGAGCAAGCTTGCAATGAACCCTGACTTTAAACTGACACAGTTGGCTCTCGAAGGCGTTAGAGATGCCCAGGTAGGCTGGCTTGTTTAGATAACTGACAATGCTGCCAGTGTATTTGAAATGGCTCTTTGCAGAGACAGCTCAGTCCTAAAATAGTTAGATAATTTAGAGAAATCTTTAGGAGTCCAACGGTGTTCAAGAATATGGAGCGCACAGCAAAAGTTTCATAAGCCTTTTATTGAAAACAGTCAGCTTGCTACATAATTTATGCCGTTTCGGGCTATAGACAGCATCAGTAAATAAATCGGTGAATCTGTATATGATTGAGAAATATTAAAAAATAATAAAATGGTCAAAATCGATAAATGAAAGGACCAACAATTGACCTACAACTAAATGAGGAAGAGTTGGAATTACTGCTTAATTATTTTTCCTTTCAAATCCTAATGTTAACGGGATCGGGAACTGGGCCCTGATCGTATTACAGTATTGCAGAATGAGGAGGAGGGTGGGCAAAGAGACTCCCAGTGGAGTACCTTCTTCCAACAAGTTTGGCAGCTCTGTGAGGAGCTCGCTTCTGGACTTACCGACGTATACGAATTGTTCTCTCTCCCCATCTACCGGGTCCTACATAGTTTCAAACACTCGCTGATCTCGAGTCGAAGTCCTCCAGTCACGCACAATCTCTCGACTGTAGGAACACCGTTTCCTCGCCCTCCCACCCGAATCAATCGCGTTTAGCTTAGTTTCCAACTCTCTCTGGTCTTCTGCCCAAGTCCTCCAGCCCCACACCATCTCACTTCGACGAAGACCAACCTGGGGCAACGAGCTTAATGAAGGTACTCCTGCCCAGAAGAGGGGTAGGATATTTGGGGTGACACAAGTAACCAAATATAATGTTCATTTCTGTCCGTTAGGGTATTGCTTGATTTTTCGCCAGAAGTTAGTCTGCCTTAATCAATCTTTATGAGTAAAATTTACCAATATGAGAATGAAAGAGAATGAAGGCCAAACAAATTGTATAGCTTGCTTTTTTACTAAGGATAACTTAATTGGAGCATCACATCCTTTGCAACATAAGTTCTTGAAGACAATTAAAATGTAACAAAACTTTTTAGACTTCCCCAGATCCGACTCTAATTCCTATTATGTAAGTAACTGCTGATTTCCGTTGCTGTTTCGTGCATACTTTCAGGACTAGATTTTGTTTAATACATCACAACTCTATTGAACAGAACCATGGACATTAATAAATTAGAGTCGTTCGATGATGAGTGGTAGACTCCACAAACGGCTCCTGTCACGGCATCCATTCTAATCTTTCTGCCCGCGATGTTCAGCAATTATGATTCTAGAGGCCTCTGACCACTAACCCAAGTTATGGCAAGATTGCGAACAGCTAAAGAATAACAATTGGTGAGGCAAAAATAAGTGGGAAAAGCAAAGGAGAAGAGACGTAGAGTATCCTGTCAATGAACTGATGTGCCGGAAATGCCTTTCTTGTAGGGGGAAATCATTCTCATTCTTGAAGTATTTGGATTCGTGAACATATTTCTAGCAAATTATACATAGCTCTCGGAACTTTTCTGACATCTGCAAGTCTTTTATAGTGAGAACAAAAATGAAAAAACGTGTTTTTCAGGCATCATTCGTTCTTCTCGCAGGCAGATTCAATTGTGAGCATAATCAATCGGGAAGCAACTGACATTGACCAAACAATTTCAGATTGATTCAACCGTTTTTTCAGCTCGACATAAGCTGAACATTTATGGTGCCGAATTCATGACTGCATTGAACCATCTTGCTCTCCAATACTCGGAACAGCTGGTCTTCAGTGGCCTCTTTGTACCTGATAATACGTGCTCGAGTATTTATGAGGATGAAGAACAGACGAAAAGTATAGTAAACTATATTTTAACTCATTAACTCACTAAACAGTAACGCATGTCTGTGTGAACCTTATCCGGTACCACTCTCAGTATAAGCAAGTGTATCATCCATGTGGCTGAAAATAGAGGACCATTCCAGGCTTCCCACAATTTTTATGTTTCGCTTTGGATGTTACAAAATCAATTTTCCTTCATATTCCACAATTTTTCTCTAGGATCATTCCGCTCCTAATAATAATATATGCAGCTTGTCAGTACATGCTTGAGGTTGAGATCACGATTGCTAAACTGTGCAGATCCCTCCTTCTTGCCTCTGTTCGAATTTTGGTGAGAGCTGTTTTGAAATATATCATTTAAAGATGTTTGTCAATAAAATTGTAACTTCTAGATTCCGTCAGTGGGCAAAATCAAACCAACTGACGGATTGAAAATTGACTTGATTTTACATAAAACGCAGAGCTTCCACAGGGTTTAATTTACTGAGTCTAAGTAAATTGAGTGTGGTCCGTATGAAAACTTGTACAAAACATACAGTGCTACGCCCAACCTCGCCTTAATCGGGGTCGTAAGGCCGGGTTACGTCTCAGCTCTAAATACTTAATATTCCCACCTAATTATCAATATAAAAATGATGAAACATTGATGAAATCTGTCATCAAGCCAAGTAACTTCATCAAGCCATGTAGCTCAGCACCAATCAACATTTTAGAGTAGTCAATCAAGGCAGGTAGCTGTAACATCAGTTTTCCTTTTAAAGTCAACAGTATTGAATGACCTTGAATGCGTTAATCATTTCCTAATGCTGTTGAAAAATTGGATGCGTCAGTTGGCTGAGGTGATTGATGCTGGTGTTGGAAGCTTATTCCAAAGATTTTGTTCGTTGTTCTAACTCATTTGAGGTTCCATGAAATATTGCCAACTTTTTTAGTTTCCGGATTTAGTCATACAATAAATGAGCCTTTTGTAGATTTTCCAGATAATACCAGCATAAGACACTTGATCACCTTCATTTAATGTCATGATTGCTGGAATAAACCGATTAAAAACGACATCTATCAAGCAAAATAACAAGTTTATTTCAGTAAAAATTTGAGTACAACTCTATTTCTCAAGTTTTGAAAGAAATTACCAAGCACTGAACGCAGTAACCAATTAAACTCGTCAAAATCTAGTCATGGATGCTGTAATTACTGGAAACTGCTCATCACACTGAGTGTGTTTGCGATGAGCGATAAATTTGTTCTGAGTTTGATGTATTTTTTTATCAGTGAACATCAACCGAAGCATTAGATTGTTTCAAATTCATTTGCCACTCGAGGAGGTACTCAGCGCTCCGGAAAGGGTCCAATTATGCAATCTCAAAATATAGTTCGGAAAGTAGACTTCATCAGTGAATTCATTTCCTCGTCTTTCCTGTCCTCTAGTCTTGCCTCTAGAGCACGTTTCATGACGTGTAGATGGAACGGCAATGACAACTATCGCCAGACAGAGCACAACACTATATTTATATATCATTGTTTAGGAACCCTTTGCATATTTGGGATAGAATAATGCTTAGAAGTGATTCTTGCATGCAGGAAATAGTCCAACAACATGTTATATTGCTGTTATATGTTATATGTTATATTGCGCTGAGCGGCTTGAAATGTTCAACACACATCCAATTTTCTTTTAGTTCAGGGAAATATGTCTTAACTTCCATCATGGTACAACTATCGTAATGAAATTGTGAAGTAGCCCTCCTTGTCCTTCTTTTTTGCTGTATTTTGTACTGTGACTATGAATTGTAGTTTTCAACATTTATGTTGAACTAGCAGGTAAGCTCCCGATGTCTACTGCTTTTGATTCATGCTACACAAAATAAATACTATTTTAAGACTCGACTATTTCAGCAATTCAGAGACGGCCTCCATCAATTTTGCCCATCTTCCGCGTGCTGAATATGAAATTCAATTCCCTTATATCAGTGACAAACCATGCGATAAATCTTCTAACACCTCATGTAAATGCAATTCATTTACACGAGGTGGCAAATATAGCAAGGAATCATCAATCCATTTGTTTTAGAATCTGATTATCTCTGCATTCAGTTTGGTTTCTTTGGAAAAAATGCGTATCGGATTATTTTTAGGATTATTTTTTTAGTGCGTTGAAAATTTTTGGGGAGTGTTTGTTTCAAGTTGGAGTGAGCGTTGAGCCTTGGGAAGAAAGATTTACATTGTTTCCGACTAGTCTCGAACAGAGAGACAAATTTTGTGACTGCGGTTGACAAAAGCCTTCAGATCATTCGCGATAAAATAAACGTCACTGCTCGTGAATTTCTCTTGGATATTTCTGATTTATATTTTGTTCATATATGTTTCCTCTAATAAAAATAATTATGTTACCGATATTTTTTGTCCATCGCCTTAAATGAATATTAATAGGCAGTTAGAAGGAAACATATTTGGAGTTTGTGTTTATATAGACATTTTGACGATAGTAGTCTTACCACAAGCACTATTAGCCACCCTTTTGAACTTGTATAGACCAGTGTACTTTTCGTAGGACCCTGAACCGGATTGGTTAAATAAACCAAACATTTTTCATAGTTTGCGGTGCCCTATGTTTGTGAATGAGTAATGAAGACTTGCCACATGTGTCGTTAAATCACATAACCTACGAAAAATTCACATAAGGAATCTGACTCCTTATCATGTATGTTAACTGTGAAAAATAGGCGATACTATAAAAATGAATACGTTTTCTTCATCCTGTTTTGGAAATTTGAAGAAGGAGGCTAGAAAGAGGACACAGGCCGATTAGAGGTACAGCCTTGAATTTTTTTGATGTGATGTGTCATGTTAGTCATTCAAAAGCGCTCACTTATCGAAGCGAGAAATTAAACACAAAGAAATTATGTTTCTTAGAATTTTCTCTCCACTTTACTCTTCGGAAAACATCACTCACGAATAAAACAACATAACTGCAATGTCCTGACATGTAGTTTTGGGTGACCATGACACAGTCCAGTAACCCGAATGGCCAGAGCGATGCAAGTACAGTCATCAACCCATGAGCGGGCAGGTATCATATTAGCGTTTTCATTCGGTCAATCACCAGATGGTTTTGTTCATCCCTGGTGAACCTTCTCTCTGCTAAAGGGTTAACAGTCAGGCATTGGCTGGAGGGGACAGAAAAAGCCTCAGAAGAAGCGCTACATTACGAGACATTTATACAAATCTGAATAGAATGGTAATATGTACAAATTTCATGCAACGGACACGTTATCTATTCTAATAAATGGATTGTTATTTGAATGAAAGTTACGCTTCCTTTGATGCATTGTTAGTATTAAATTGTATGTGCTCAAATGACACCTGAAGAGAACAGAATCAGTGTACTTGTCAAGCGACAATGGCTTTGACGAAAATCTCGTAAATTATTTCAGAATCGTCCAGTGATCTTACACAGGGCGAGTAATAACAGAACTCAATTTCAACTATATTGAATCTAAGTGTTAAGATTGTGTGATGCTCTTTTCCCGAGATGTCAAACTTACATAGTATGGAAAACATGGGAAACCTCACGAGCCTGTGGCGCACATGGCCTTGGTGCTCCATTCTTTGCGAAAATATGCATCCGGATAAGAAAACCTGGGCAAAAATTGCAAACTTCCATAAAATGTAGATGACACAATATTCATTAATTATCTCTTTGATTATCGCCAATATGGGACAGAACAAAAAAGGCTTTTAGAGTACTTTTTCCGAAATTTTAATCATTTAGACCACCTCATCTTAATCATTTATATCCACGGTGGTAATCTATGTCAGGGTGGTGAGGGCATTAACAGCCATTGGCGGGATAAACCAACGGACCTACCACAGGCAACTGCGAGGGCTGGACGCTTGCTCAAGCGCAGAGCCCACTACAGGTGAATCAGTTTAGATTGGCCTGGCACCCTTATTGAAGACCTAAGAATTTTAGATTCATTCATGAGTGCTAGTGAAAATTTTCATGGAAATGTCTCGTAGCTCACTAATGCTATTTACCTTCCAATTCTTCTTTCGATTTAAAGTGAATAAGATGAGGTGGTTTAAATTATTAAAATTTCGGAAAAGTACTATTCAGTTACATTTCTGGAGTGATCCGTTCAATATAAATCACTACTGACAGAACTGTGAAATGTCATATTGATGACTGACGATAGTTGCTCTCCAGTTATAACAACTCGTTCAGAAGCATATTCATAACATCTCTAATTGAGAGTTGAATTAGATGTCATTGAATTGATGGATGTTTTCTTTTTGTTATTCAGTTATATAACTGCACCACAATGCACAACAATGCACAACTGTACCACAACTGTACCACAATGTATCATTGCTCAACGTAACCTCTGAGATCTGCCGCGCCTGAAGCATTGAAAGGGATGGACCAGTATTAGTCGTATGTTGCATTATTTTTACCTCATTGGAAGGGATGGACCAGTATTAGTCGTATGTTGCATTATTTTTACCTCATTGTTAGGGATGGACCAGTATTAGTCGTATGTTGCATTATTTTTACCTCATTGATAGGGATGAACCAGTATTAGTCGTATGTTGCATTCTTGTTACCTCATTGAAAGGGATGGACCGGTATTAGTCGTATGTTGCATTATTTTTATCTCATTGATAGGGATGGACCAGTATTAGTCGTATGTTGCATTCTTTTCACCTTTTCCTTTAATTGTACAGTTATGTTTCATCATCAATCTTTTTCGATATTATCCTACTGTTCAAGTGATTATAATGATGAGAATTATATCTGTGTATCGTTTTGCCTGTTGCTGTTTTTTGTTCCCTGCTCATCCGGGGGGCGCTCTATGTCTCATTATACGGTCCACAACGAGTCTTATTTGGCGGAAATGATCCGAGTATTTTTCCTTCTAGTCCCGTTACAAAACTCTTCTTGTAGTAGCAACTCTGAACAAACCCAGCCTGCCTTCACGGTGGCCCCTCCGTGGCGTCTGTGATCGCAGTTTATGGTCTAGTACACGCCTGCTTTCACGGCGGCCCCTCCGTGGCGTCTGTGATCGCAGTTTATGGTCTAAAAACACGCCAGCCTTCACGGCGGCCCCTCCATTGCGTCTGTGATCGCAGTTTATGATTTAGTACACGTTTACCTTCACGGCGGCCCCTCCGTGGCGTCTGTGATCGCAGTTTATGGTCTAGTACACGCCTGCCTTCACGGCGGCCCCTCCGTGGCGTCTGTGATCGCAGTTTATGGTCTAGTACATGCCTGCCTTCACGGCGGCCCCTCCGTGGCGTCTGTGATCGCAGTTTATGGTCTAGTACACGCCTGCCTTCACGGCAGCCCCTCCGTGGCGTCTGTGATCGTAGTTTATGGTCTAGTACACGCCTGCCTTCACGGCGGCCCCTCTGTGGCGTCTGTGATCGCAGTTTGTGGTCTAGTAGCCACTGAATCGAATCCCAGCGCTCTCCCTTTGGCGTCTCTGCGCGCTGTCGGGCTTGAAGGTTAACAACTGCATGTTTACTAACTGTACTCTTGATTCAGGTACAGTGCAAACCATAAATGATCCAGTGTCCCTGAACCAGGTCCATGCACCCTCTCTTCGAACGCAGCTGCCTCCCAGCGGGGCTTAATAGCTTACAACCCATGTATACAACGTTAGCTAATGATCACGACTGAGTTACGAAAGAAGAGAGGTTGGCATTTAATATTCGACAACGAAACCAAAGTAGTCCACTAACATGGTTTGTCAAGGTTATTATAAAGCTACGAAGTCAGTTAATGAATATTGCAAACCTAATTTGCCTAATTTGAATATGGTCAACTTTTTTTATTCCCTGAAATATGTCTGTTTTTTTCTCCTCAGTTGCACGATGAGGAGATAAAAATAGTAAGCTAATGGTTGTTATTCCTCTCCTTTTACACTTGTAATTTTGACATAAGTATTTTGTAGTTCAAAATTACTGTACAACAATGATTTTTATTCAATTTAATTTTGAAGTAATTTAGGATTTGTATTAGTATGATGAAAATAATTATTTTTTTTCATGTCAAAGATGTTCCAGGCAGAAGTTCACACTATTGTGATGCCGCATCACTAATTCCATAGTCAAATTGCATATATCGTATCCTCAGCAAAATAAAGTAAATGTTCGTATCTTCAAGCATGCAATGTGAAAAAATGCATCATCTTGGGCCAGCGTCACCAAGCTCTAGCATTATTTCCATTCACAATCGAGTCATTCCCATGGCCAATTGATCCAAAATTCATCACTGACATGCAGTAATGGTCTCCAAAGCCTCACTTAGAGAGAAGTCGTCTCCCGTAATATGAACAGCTGTTGATGTACACTTTAGTTGCCAGAGTAACAGTACCAAGCAAGACATTCGCTTGGTCAGCGTTGCGACTGAGTGCCTGAAGAGTGGTGGAGTAACGATAGACGAATGGCTGATGAGGCTATTGAAGGGGTCGCTATCCCTGGCGCTAAATTCTGTTATAGCTAACGTCAGATCAACCCCTATCATCTCCGACAACTGCCTTATCAGCCCCAAGTTGTTCCGACTACCTACCTACGGTACCATTTTTTAACAGCGAACATTCATAGCGTTCCTCAGTCACACCAGCCACTGTCATATCTGCCAGT
>SDVV010001637.1:0-25083 GCA_016164225.1 Gammarus roeselii
TGTCACAATGTCTATCCAGACATTCCCGTAAAGCTTGAATCTTTTGCACTGCGCGAGAAACAGTGTAGGCTTGTCAACCCTAGTTTAAGTTATACGGTGGGAAACCCTTGCTTTGCGTATTTCCTATCACCCGTTAAAGTGTTTCTTTTAGCAAACGGCAGTTCGCCCCCATATTAGATTACTTGACCGAGAGACGTTGACAAGTGTATGCCATTTGGGCCTTCCTGTTAAAATTAGCGAGCCAGCAATTTGTGGCCGGGAGCCGATAACGAAGAGGGGCCTTGTTTCACTCTTATAGTCTAGGGTAACCTTCAATTCTAACCGACTTTTGGAGGAGTCTCTGTAAGGCCTTAACGGTCTAAATTTATTTTTATGCCAATGAGGGTCAAGGATTTGGGATAACACGCCCCCTCAGAGTGACCAAACTGTTGAGTGGTTCTCTCATTGGAGTGTCATTTCATACACATAAAGCAAGGCCCACCCCTTATGGGATATAGGTTAGAAATTCGGGTGGTGAAGTAATTGGGACTTCACACTTCGTAACAGAACAGCTTGGGAGGAGGTAACCCAAATTAGAACAGCGACTGAACAATGACAAATACTCCGGCATTAGGTCATTCCGTAGGCTGTTTTTAACTCTGTGTGATACTTTGCTAGATAAAAGTATTATTATTGTCGTGATAAATGCTTTCATAAATAGATGCGTGTTTAATTTCCTTCAGTGTTTATATGTTTCGCTTTGTATTTTCCTTCAGGGTGGGCTTTAGCGTTTTACGTTCATGTTTCACGTTTACGTTTTACGTTTACTTTACTGTTCTGTTCAGTTTCATTATCTACACTCTACACTTTTTGTTTTGTTGTGTCTGTTAATATCACAATCATTATTCATGCTCGTTTGAGAATTACTCTGTTGACCTGTTACTATGTTTATAACTCAAAATAATATAATAAAATTCAAGTGTTATTATTCGAACCTCCTCCACCTTTAACGTATTTTAACAACCTTTAAACCAAAGATCATAACATCTGGTAACAGCGGGCGCGGGATTTTGGAGCAAACAAATTAAAATTAAATTAATCACTTTGAAACAAATTAAAAACAGCACTTTAAAACAAAATGCTCCAAGTCCCCTTACACACTCTCGACCCTTGCCGCGCCTCTCGCGCCCTATGCTACCAAAATAAACAGAACAACAATGAGGGATGAACGGCAACCGCAGAACTGCGCAGCGGGCAGTCCGGGCGACCAGAGAGGGACGTGTTGGCCAACACCCTGCTGCCTGCGTCCCGCTGCCAGCGTGGAGCTGTCAGCGCACTTATATCTGCCAGCACGGCTGACCTGGCCATCCCTGGCATTGCAGCCGAGAACGCACTTAAACGGCAGTTTGTCAATTCCTGACGTGCCGACAAAAGACATTAACATCACAGGACGGACCCTCTCTGCAATGACGGTCTGTCTGACAGCCAACGGCCACGACCAGCCGATTGACAGGACAGCCAAAGTCAATCACGTCGGCCAAACCAGACAGCGGCCAGGAAAATGTGGCCCCTTGAAGGCGTAACCTCACAGCCTCCAGGCGGTCTTCAGAAACAAATATCTATTTACAAACTGTAAGTAGCTAAAGTAACACGAAGTGAATCAAGAAGCCCATCAAATCAAGTGTGATATATCGCGTTAGGCCGTTAGGTTAGGCCGTTCAAGTGTGATGTACCACGTTAGGCCGTTCTCCCGTAAGAAGGGAAATTGGAGAAAAGCAAATACGGTTTCCTCACAAAACTTTTAAATATTTCGATATTTTCGAAAATATCAACAAATGAGTCCAAATTAGTTTTGAAGTGAATTCCAATAGGTACGTGTAAATTATTCGACCTGTCCTCCCAGCATTATTCATCGGGATTGTCGTCATGCAAATAACTCAAGAAAAACTGATAGCAGTGACGTGAAGCGAATCCTGATATATCGAATATTATATATAATCATTATCAAAAATTGAAAAATATGTCAGAAAATGGATACGAAAAATGAAACCAAGAAAATATATTCATGTAGATAAATAGCCCGTAGTTCACCGGTGTAGTATATAAGTTCTCTTTTGTAGTATATACGCAATTTCTGTGTCAATTGAACGTAGACAACTGGGGATAAAAATTTAGATTTAGTCGATAACTGAAAATATGATCACTGGTTGAAAAATGCCTAACACATATCCTTTACAGATATTCAAAATGAGACTGACGAGCGGTAGAGCTCAATAGATGTAAAAATACTCCGACATTAGGTCATTCACCCAAATATTATTTAATGCCCCGTTCTGTGGCAAATTTCCATGTACAGTAGGTACAAATTTCCATGACCAATTGGTAACGTGACATGTCTAAACACACGATGTGCTGTTATAAATTTCAATATTATTTCATGTAAGGTCGATTTCGTGTGTTGTCGATAAATTGTCGCGTAGCATTCAGGTCTACGCAGAAGTGCAGCAATCAATTTCAGGAAATTATAGTCCAATTTTCAAGATAGTGTTTCAAGTGGGAGCACCACCGTCCGTAATTTTAAGAGATGTCCGTCGTGTTATGAGTTAGACGCAAAGGCAAGTGATGTGCAAGCTAGACCGATGTGATATGTGAGTGTAAAACAAGCAAACGCGTGAATACAGGAATGAATGAACAAACCGTCACCAACCCCACTCAAATCAATGACAAAACAAATCATGCGATGGCTCGGTAAATAAAGATAGACGAAGGCAAGTCGTTCCTAAACGACAATCACTGACTCCGGTCAGACGCAGAAAATAAAAGGGCAAACCGTCTTAGTTTTTTATATTGACAAACGAGCAAGCAGCCCTTTTCTGGGGAGGTGAGAACTGACATATGAGCAGACAAAAACAATCCAGGTATGCTGGAGTCAAATCTGACTCAGCGTACAGACATAAAGATCAGAATATCATAATGCCTAGCCTTGTCACTGTACTTACAAATGCTTTGTAAAATAGGCGAATGACAGCCCACTCTAACCTCCGGGGGACATGGCGCGGGAATACGGGAATACGAGCCCGTTAACTACAATTTACCGGATCTAGCCTAATAAAATACACCGCAACACATGCGTCCAGCACGCGTTAACAAAACTAAACAAAACATAACACATCAAGGTCACAACTTGAAAGATTAGTATTCGATCAAACGTGAAATGCCAAGTGTTTGACGTAAATATTCGAATGATGCGCATCCAAGTTCAATTTATTGAATAATTGAATACATTAATAATAGAGGTGCAAATACGTAATTTATAAGTTGCGTGAGGTACAACCTGTCACCTGCGTGTGATTCTTACTATGTCCATAATAATGTGTACGGCAATTAGTCTATAAGTCATGTCTCCCGCATTGTGTATTAGCTCATAAGCTCGGTTTCCTTTTCGCATATGTTAGCTAAACAGTACCTTGAACCAACATACGCTGAAATGAACAAAATAATACAATAAAACTAGTAGACAGTCTCTATCCCATCTTTCCGGGGCCCCTTGTCAAACAGGCAGTACGTTGTAAATATCGGTCCAGCGAATTGTCAAGCAGCATGGTTGCACGCCCTAAGCAGAACATCAATAGTTAAGAAAAAATTGCATACAGCAACCTCAGTAATATTAAAACATGCAACCATGTCGCCAACACGTGGATCGAGTTTTTTTTTCACAGTTGGTCTAACCGTGCAAAACATGCCATAACTTTTTTATGTTGCAAGCAGTCGCACGCTCGGAGAATTGTTTTTCTGGACATCAAAAAGATATTCGAATAACACAACCAATTATCTAACACAATGTATTTAATTATATTCAGTCATGCCTAAAAGCACCACGCAGCCTGTCTTCCCCCGTTGAACCTCCCACGGATCGAGCAAACGACTCGTGGAAGGAGTACTACGCCAGTTTGCCAGAGCAGCGCTCTCCGCCAAAATGCGGTGACGCGCACTGTAAGTGGGGACACTTTCCTTTAATAAAGGGAGACGGGTGTTATGATCAACCTCAGCTAGCAGACATATATATTTACATATATATATGTATACAGATATTTATATATTGACATTACTTCTGGAAACGAAGAGGCCTACAACAAACCTTTCTCCCTCCACGACCTACAGTGCGCTATAGACCAAACATGTAAAACCTCACCCGGGCAGGACCGTGTGCACATCAACATGATCAAGAATCTCCCAGATGGCACTCGTGAGCACTTACTAAAAGTGTTCAAAACATTGTATTCAAACTCATTTTTCCCGATCAATGGCCGGAATCTGTAATTATCCCATTACCAAACCTGGGAAATTCCACGGTGACCCACGTAACTACCACCCCATCGCCCTTACCAGCGTCCACTGTATGACTATGGAAAGAATGATTAACTCACGTCTTGTAGGCTACCTTGAGATGCACACAGGCCTCAACAACATCCAATGCGGCGGCCGCAAGCGCCGCTCGACGACGGCCCACCTTGTACGACTGGAATCAGACATTAGATGAGCTTTTGTCCGAGAAGAAAATGTGGTTTCCATATTCTTCGACGTTGAAAAAGCATACGACACTACTTGGAAATACGAAATCATGAGAAATCTCCACCGCAAAGGCCTGAGAGAACACCTACCACGTTTTATCTATAAACTTCTGCTAAATCGTACCTTCAGGGTCAAGGTCGGCGACACCCTGTCACCATCGTATCCTCACGAAATGGGAGTCCCTCAGGGAAGCGTCCTCGGCGTCACTCTTTTTATCCTCAAAATAGACCAGCTAGCCGACATTCTTCCGCGTGATGGAAGACTCCTCTCATCACTATACGTGGACGATCTACAAATAAGCTACAGGCACCCAAGCCTTCAAACGATTCTACATGAACTCCAGAAATATCTAAGCCTAATCGGAAAATGGGCGTCCTTAAACGGATTCCGATTCTCGCCTTCTAAAACTAAAAGCATGCACTTTACCCCTGTACCCGGCGCACATCTGAAACCAGACATAATGTTGCATAACACACTTCTTGTATACGAAGAATCTATAAACTTCCTGTGCCTCGTGTGGGATCCTAAGCTCACATGGCGACCTCACATTGCAGCCCTGGTGACTCGCTGTAAACGGGCAACAGGACCTATACTATCGGTAACATCACTGAAATTCGGTGCCGACATGAACACCAGCATGATGTTGTTTAGAGCAATAATACGCTCGCGAATTGACTACGGGGTCGTTGTTTACGGATCAGCTGCCAAAGCCCCTCTCGATCATCGTCAACAATGTTGTGCGTATCACAACCAGCACCTTCCGCTCCACTCCCATCGAGTCCCTCAACGTGCTATCTAACGAGCTTCCACTGCCGCTCCGGCGAGAAAAACTCTCGCTACATTACTCTTTCAAGACTAGAAGCCTTATCAACAACATAGCACCCGGCAGCAAAGGAGAATATATCAAAAACGCCTTTTTGCGGCAAAGAAGAATATATGCTCACCTTTTTCAATACGCGTGGACAACCTACTAAACTCACTCAACATCACTATAAAGGCTTTCAAGCCTTCATTCCCCTATCAAATTTGTCAAATCAATACACCAACGTGGATGATCAGCTTACCGCTGGTCAACCTAGAATTGCAAGTATACCCTGAATAAACTACTCCAACAAAGTCGTACCGCCGGGAATTTTCAAGACTACTTGAGGAGCAATACTCGGAGCATTGCTATATATACACCGACGGTTCAAAAACCGCGGAAGAAGAGGTAGCAGCCACCGAGTGCGGGAAGACCACTTTTTGGGCAACCATACCCGAGAGGCCTTCGTATTCTTTGCAGAGCTGTACGCACTCGAAATAGCCATCTGTATTGCCAAAACTGACCACCTCCCTAAATACGTCGTATTTTCGGACAGTCTGAGCGCTCTCACTCAGCTGAAGAATCTGTACTATGAACACCCCGCACTTCGTAAAATGCAGCACGACCTATTCACAATGTCCGAAACTGGTCAAGCGATTGAATTCTGCCGAATCCCTGGGCACGTAGGAATAAGAGGCAACGAGCGTGCAGATTCCCTTGCTAAACAGGCGTCTTCCCACCAAGAATAATGTATTTATGTACTTTACCGAGACTGGTTTCCAATCATCAATTCGCGGAAACATCCCGATGGAAAGATTAGTGGCAACAGAGTGAACAAAAAATGCTCTCAGTTAAACCATCCGTAGGAGAATGGAACACCAAGATTTCCAATGGAAGAGACCAAGTGTTCATCAACCGTTTGTGCACAGGACAAACGTGGATAACTCACAACCATCTAATGGAAGTAGACATGGGACCGGAAGCGCCACCATGCCCCTGTTGCCACCAGGAAGCTATCTGTGTGAAACACTTACTTATGAACTGTAATGCACTCGCAGTAGCACGACGAGCCTTCGTAAGCCCCCGTGCAACCTGCAACGCCTGCTCACATGAACGGCCTACAGGAAAAAAATAATGTGTTTTGGAAAACATACCGAACTATATGACTCTGTATAAAACTACTCGTGCCTGAATCTTCTCCGTTCCCGAACGCACTTATGATTATGAAAATAAAATTGCCGTCAATGCCAAAAACGACGACAATAAAATAAGTGTTCTACTCAATGAATACTTTTGTCCTGTATTTACGTTAGAGAATCAGGATATTCCTAATCCTGAGGATATCATAGCGGCAAAACGAATTGAAGACCTCAACACAGTGAACTTTTCCCCCGTCAAAGTTATTAGATAAATAAATAAATTGAAAGTCACAAAATTTCCAGGTCCAGACCAAATTCATCCCAGAATTCTATAACAGACAAGAAACGAAATCGCCTAACATTTATCAAACATTTTCACTCAATCTTTCACAAATGGCACCCGCCCCTCTAAATGGAATTGGTCAATGTTACCCCAATTTTTATAAAAAGGGGACAAAAAGTGTCCCGGCAACTACCGTCCAATTAGTCTTACCTCAGTCATTGGCAAGTTGATGGAAAGTTTGATAACTGGTTAAATTACAGAATTCTCAGAATCAAACAAATTGATTGGCAACTCCCAGCATGGCTTTAGACACAACCGTTCCTGTCTTACAAATCTGCTACTCTTTTTCAGAAATATAATTGAAATCCACGACACAAAATCTCCAATTCATATCATATACCTTGACTTACATAAGGCCTTTGATAAAGTCTCCCACAAGCGCCTAATAAGTAAATTGCACAGCATCGGTATTCGAGGCAAGCTCAACAACTGGATAAAATGCTGGCTTACGGACAGACGGCTGCGAGTTGTACTTAACTGAGCTTCTCCCCTTAGGGTAATGTTACAAGCGGCGTGCCTCAAGGATCCGTGTTAGGGCCAGTTCTCTTGATAATATTCATTAACAGTCTCGATAGCAACTAAACCGTTGCCTTTCCTGTTGTTATAAAAAAACATAAATGGCACACGAAGCTCTCTTAGACGTTCTACTTCAGAATTAATCCTTTTGCTATCAAAAGGCAACCTAGTTTGGGCCAATTGGCCTTGTTTTTGTCTTCCAACACTTGCAATCACTTATAACCACTACCCTGCTGATTTGCCAAGTTGAAGTTTGAATTCGACCGAGCGCACGTGCAACCCAACAGAACTCACGGATCTTCACACCCTATGGGGGAGCCTGAAGTGACCTCGCGTTGAGGCTCCGGTGGAACACAGATGCAACTACATCTACTACTTATGCATTCCGACCGATGCTAAATTAAATAAAAATGTTTTGCACCAACCTGTGCAACTTTCGTTCCCCCCGTTAAATAATTGTAAATTAAATAATCACGGTTATCTCTCATCACTAAGCTTTCTGCTCCCGGCTATTTAATTTTAAAGTAGTTGTAGTAGTTTTTTCTGTTTTCTTCCGGAACCCCAACGTGAAGTCACAGAGGGCTCCCCCGCAGGGCACGAAGATCCGTCGATTCTGCACAGCTTCGTGCGCGAAGGTAAGTTAAAGTTCACAGTTAATACGCAGGGATTACAGCGGGTTCAGGAACAGAAACGATTCAAACCTGTTATTTTCCCACGACTTCGTATATTCCGGTGTGTTTTCCGAAGGCAATCAGTTTTTCTGGTATACTGGTTCTGTGAGCAGGCGTTGTAGGTTGCACGGAGGGCTCAAGAAGGCTCGTCGGGCTGCTGCGAGTGCATCAGAATCCATAGGTAAGGGTTTCACACTGATTGCCACTTGGTGGCAACAGGGGCATGGTGGTGCGTCCGGTCCCATGCCTACGTCCATTCGGTGATTGTGGGTTAACCACATGTGTCCCGTGCACAAACGGGTTATGAACACTTGGTCTCCCCTATTAGAAAACCTGGGGTTCCGCTCTCCCACGGATGGTTTAACTGCAAGTATTTTTTGTCCACTCTGTTGCCAAGAGTTGTTCCATTGTGATGTTAATCGTGAGTTAATGACTGGCAACCAGTCTAGGCAATGTACGGAGATAAATTGTTCTTGCTGGGTAGATACCCGTTCAGAGAGGAAATCTGCGTGCTCGTTTTCTCTTAGTCCCACGTGTCCAGGGATCCAGCAGAACTCAACCGCTTGACTTGTCTCTGACATCGTGAATAGGTTGTGTTGCATTTTTCTAAGGGCAGGGTGATCATAATGCTCAGTTTTCAGCTGGGTGAGAACACTCAGACTGTCTGAAAACATAACACATTTGCAGAGGCGGTCACTTTTTGTAATGTAGATGGCCAGCTGGAGTGCGTGCAGCTCTGCAGAAAATACAGAGGCCTCATGGGGTAGGGTGGCCAAACGTGAGGTCCCTTCGCCCACGGCGGCAGCTCCCACTCCGTCCGATGTTGGAGCCGTACGTGTATATATGGCGGTGCTCAGACTACTGTTCGTCAAGTAGTCGCGAGAATTCTCGGCGGGACGTGTTGGTTGGTGATGTTGCTTTGAGGTACGTTTGCAAATCTAAGTTGACCAGCGGTGGGCTGATCATCTACGTTGGTGTGTTGATTTGAAGAATTCGATAGGAGAATGAAGGCTTGATTGCTTTGCGACTGATGTTCAGCGAGGTCAGTAAGTTGTCCACACGTAAAGAAAATGGTGGGCATATGTTCTCCTTAGGCGCAAAGAGGCGTTTATCAAGAATTTTGGTGACGTCACCGAGTGCTGGGCTATTGATGTAGCTCCTTGTCTTAAAATAGTACTGTAGTGAGAGCTTGTCTCTCCGGAGCGGAAGAGGAAGCTCGTTAGCAAGCGCGTTCAGGGATTCGATGGGTGTGGAACGGAACGCACCGGTTGTTTAAGATGGGGTTGTTTAAGATGATGGAGAGAGGTTCAAGGGTGGTTTTGGCTGCTGAGCCGTAAACACCTGATCCATAGTCAATGCACGAGTGTATTATTGTTCTGAATAACGTTATGTCATTGGCCATATCGGCACCGAATTTCAAGGATGTTACAGAGAGGATAAGTCCGGTTGCCTTTTTGCAGCGAGTCTCCAGGGCTGCAATATGCGGTCGCCAGGTAAGTTTAAGGTCCCATGCGAGACAGAGGAATTATATGATTCCGCATATACTAGCGGATTGTTGTTCAGCGTTGGGGCTGGTTTTAGGTGTAAGCAGGGCACAAGAAAAAAGTGCATGCTTTTCGTTTTGGAGGGCGAGAATCGGAATCCGTTTAAGGAGGCCCAGTTCCCGACTAGGTTTAGACATTTCTAGAGTTCATGTTAAATCGTCAGAAGACTTGGGGGTCTGTAGCTTATTTGTAGATCGTCCACGTATAGTGATGAGAGGAGTCTTCCATCACGCAGAAGAATGTCGGCTAGCTGGTCTACTACGAGGATAAAAAGAGTGACGCTGAGGACGCTTCCTAGGGGGACTCCCATTTCTTGAGGATACGATGGTGACAGGGTGTCGCCGACCTTGACCCTGAAGGTACGATTTTGCAGAAATTTATGGATAAAACGTGGTAGGTGTCCTCTCAGGTCTTTGCAATGGAGATCCTCCATGATTCCGTAACTCCAAGTAGTGTCATTTACTTTTTCAACGTCGAAGAATATGGAAACCACGCGTTCCCTTCAGAAAAAAGCTCGTCTAAAGTCAGATTCTAGTCGTAAACAGTGGTCCGTCGTGAAGCGGCGCTTGCGGCCGCTGCAGTGGATGCTGTTGAGGCCTGCGTGCATCTCAAGGTAGCCTTCAAGACGTGAGTTAATCATTCTTTCCATAGTCTTACAGAGGACGCTGGTAAGAGCGATGGGGCGGTAGTTGCGTGGGTCACCGTGTAATTTCCTGGGTTTGGGTATTGGGACAATTACAGATTCCCGCTATTGATCAAGAAAAAATGAGTTTGAATCTAGAGTGTTGAACACTTTTATCAAGTGCTCACGGGCGCCGTCTGGGAGATTCTTGATCATGTTGATGTGCACCCGGCCTGGCCCAGGTGAAGTTTCACGTGTATGGTCTATGGCGCACTGTAGTTCGTGGAGGGAGAAAGGTTTGTTGTAGGCCTCATCGTTTCTAGAAGTGAAGTTAAGATGTTCACTTTCTCGCAGGTCCTTTTCTCGTTGGAAAACACCCGTGTACTTAGTTGATTGTGATATCTGGCTAAAAGTCTGAGCTAGTATATTTGCGATTTCCACGTGGGAAGAATAAATTCTGCCTTTGTCTGCAAGAATGTAAATAGGTCGCTCGGGTTTTCCCTGGAAACGTTGGATTTTTTCCCACACTTGGGAGAGGGTGGTGTTTCGATTAATAGTGTTTACTATCTGAGCCCGGCTTTCACCTTTCTTCTCCATTCGAAGTTTTCGATTTACAGCAGATGCCCTTCCACGCTTCTCGGTTCCTGCACGTCGGTAGGCGTTGTATAGCCTTTCGCGCTTATCTTTTGCTTCTTGCACCTCTCGGAACCACCATGGTTCCGGAAAGAAGGTTGAAGGGGCTTATTGGGGAAATACTTGCCTCGGCTGCAGCTTGAATCTTTTCGTATAGTTGGGTGACGAGGTCGTGTTACGAAATGTTTTCGGGGATTCCATCCAAATCGTTCCACGCGATGTGTTCAGAGTATTACACTCAGCTGGCTTTCCGGTAGTTGAATCGAAGTTCTTGTGGGCAGGGCTTCTTGGTTGATTGGTGAGGAGCGATATGATAACTGGGTTATGGTCGCTGTCGTGTGTTGAAGTCAAAACTTCCCAATCAAGTTGGGGTGCCACAATGGGGGAGCATTTGGATAAATCGATGGCAGTTTCAGTTTCAGGGGTGATTCGGGTGGGTTGTCCGTCGTTGAGAAGGACCAGATTGTGAGTGTCTATGGTGTTAGCCATTATCACTCCCCAGGGGTCTGTTCTCACTCATCCCCACGTTTCATGGTAGCTGTTGAAGTCTTCAAGGAGGAGTATTGGCGAATGCAGTTGGCTTAGCAATTGGGTCACTAGTGGTTCCGAGAGGTCATGGCTTCGTGAAGAATAGATGGATACCACTGTTATTGGCCTTGAGACGTTTATCTTATTAGCGATAGCTTGGAGTTCTGTCCTCAGAGGAAGGGGGAAGGTGAGGTACGCTTTGGTGGATCATGAGTGCCACTCCGCCGTGTTCAGTCACGTTAGTGTGGCCTTCGCGGCGGTGTATGATATCTTGGGGGATTTGAAGGTGGCGGTCTCTCGGAATTTGGTCTTTTGGAGGCTTATCACCAAAGATTTTTGGGTGACGATTAAGGATAGTAATGAGTCTTTCTTGTTTCAGAGTCCCTGGCTGTTCCACTGAAGTATTTTGGTGTTCACTTTGGACGCTGTTCACACTCAGACCTTGATGATCTAGAGTAGTCGCGTGATTTGCAAGAGCTTTCGTAGTGTTCGCGTTTTTGAGTTTGCCCAGGGGTTCCGGGTCAGGAGTGTTCACGGGAGTGTCCGCCTTCGGTAGAAGGCGGTCTGCTGTGATTGATGCGGTCGCGGCTGCGAGTGCTCTTGTGAGAGGACGAGGGTTTGTGCTCTTTGTGTTTGCTTCGTGAGCAAATGCGCTCTTCTTCTGTGGTAGACTTTTCGGTCTGCGTGGGTAATTGTGTAGACTGTGAGTTATTTGGGCCAGGTAAGATGACTGGTTGTTCAGGGGTCTCGCGTATGAGTTTGTCGAGATAGTTTTTATAAACGCCGTCGTCGAGGTCGTGATCGTTCCCGCTGGTGGCGTGTTCGTGGGTCGGGTTTGTTAACGGGGGGTCGTGTGTCTCGCAGTGGTTTTCCGCAAATGGAGCCGCGTTTGGGTCAGGTGGAGGTAGTTCTGAATTTATGTCCTGGTGAACCGTTATTTGCGGGTTGTTACTGATCTTTTTGCTCAGTGGCGCCTGGGCATCAGAAGCTTCTATATCTCTTTGTTTTTTTCGTTTTTATAGTAGTTAGCCTTGATGCGTGGTCAAATGCGGGGGACGTATCCACCTCGGCGTCCTCCTGGACACCCCAGGAATTATTTTTAGAACTGTGCATCTCTAGTGCAGGGGCGGTCGCTGGGCTGAGTGAGGGAGCACTGCAGCCGGTTAGAAATGCTGGAGTCTTGTTACGATGTTGTCCTGACGATGTGTGGATATCGTTGGGGGGGTTAGGTTGAATTGACGATTTGACTCTGGTATAATTAAGGCGATTTGGATTATTGTTTTTTCAGATTTGGATGTCTTGTTTCCGTGTAACTCTGCGTTCGTTTTGTGTGATTGTACACTTGACAGTCGCTATCGCTTGCCTCATGGTAGCATGAGCAGTGGTAGCATTTAGGGTAGCAGGCTGTGCAGTCTTTTCTGTCGTGCTCGCCAGCGCACTTCTTACAACGTTGGGGTGTATGTGGCTGGCAGTATGCGATGACGTGGCCGCATTCAAGGCATTTTTTGCCCATTGAGGGCCATGTTGCAACTGAATAGGTTTTGGTTTTTCCTTGTTCACCCGGGATTACTACGAATTCCGGTGCGTCGTGTCCTGGGAAGGTTATTTGGTATGCAGTAGAACTTGCGTTACGTGATTTCATCCATGTTGCTTGACGGACTTCGGTAACTTCGTAATCCTCAGCTAGACCTTCAGTAAAAGCACCGAGGTCGGTAGTAGGTGTGTAACGGGAAGTGTATATAATTTGTTTGGTATCGTTGAAGGACTGATGTATTTCCACCGTAACTTTAAGTTTGTTTATGTGGGTAGTCTTTTGTATAACGTTCCTTTACTCACGTTCTACAACGTAGGCCAGGTATTTCTTTCCCTGTCGCTGAATTTCTTTGGGTTTTCCTCCAAGTTGTTCGGTGAGTGACTTCATCATTGTAAAGGGATTAGTTGAAAAGGCAACTTTGCTTGAACCACTTTCGTTGAACGTTATGAGGAAGTGGGTGGGAAATGGTGCCGGTCTTTTCTCGTGGGTGGGAGGGTCATTCTGGGAAGAGTGCATAGAGACTGCAGCCTCTCGTCGCCCGACCCCGTGATCTATCTGGTATTGGAGGACCGCTCTCTCAGTCTCCTTCTCTGGGCAATCTCTATGTCCGGTAATGCGTCCGTTTACTTTGCATCAAAAACAGTGCGGTTCTTCGGACTGGTACGACTATGGATCTTCTTGTTTGTCATGGTCGTCTTTGGAGCAGTATGAACATCTTTGCTTACAATTACAGTTTCCTCTCGTGTGTCCATAATTCTGGCAGTTATAACATCGCATCGGACGTCTTTCAAATAGTGTAACCTTGGTTTTGGCGACGCAGAAGGGAATGTCTACATATTTAGGTGGAGTGGGGCAGTTGAATTTTAGTATTAGGGCTGTGGTGGTCTCTTCTTGGTGTGGTCTTTGGAGCTATTTATGCTTCGACAACGCAGTCTTCGTATTGAACGAGTTTAGTGATGTACTCCTCAATTTCCTCCTTCAGGATATCTTCAACGTAGATCAAACCTGAACTTGTAGAGAAAGTCGGGTGGGGCCCTTTTTGGCATGGCTTTTTACTGAGTTTAGTTTTGGAGAGAATTGTGTCACTTTGAAGTTTTATGTCTACTCTAATGGTAAAGCCTTTGTCGCTGCTGGTGGCGATGCTCAGGATATGGCGGCCAGTGAAAGAGCCCAGCTCTTATCACAGAGTGTATGGACAAATATCCGGTCTGTCGTCGGCGTCGAACGTGAGCTTCATGCGTTCCGGAAAGGTATGACTATTGTTGAACAAGTTATGTTCACTGAATGGCGTGTATTGCTTTCTCCTTGCAGCCCTCGAAGCTCGTTTTTTTTTTGGGGTGGAGACTCGTCGAATTTGTCGTCGGACGTAGAGATAGAGGTGGAGGTACCTGCGTGAGTTGCGTTTTTTTTGGTTTGTTGGTTCTTTACTAGTTCGTGGATCTGGAGAAAAATGGCCTAGACATGGCCCTCGAGTCTCGTTAGATGAGAGTCAATTGTGCTAGGTTCTGCGGCGAAAACTTCTACTTCCTGCTCAGAGAGGCCGGTCGCTTGGCTTAGTAGATTCCTGATTTCCTGGACGTCCCAAGTTAACTCGTCGATGCGGTCGTCTCTCCGGTCATCTTTGGCTGAGGTGGCGCTGGTCATCTTAGAAAGGTTGACGTTCTTGGCTGTTGGAATCTTGGTTGTGATCGCTCTGGAGGGGATGCTGGTCCCTCCTAAATGGAGTTTCTTTTCTATTCCCCATCGGCCCCCTGGTTCATGCCAGAGGCCAGGGAGCTCACATTTGAAGGCCTCTAGACTGGCTTCACCAAATTTAAATTACGTGAAATTTAAAGTAGCGCAAACGACGCAATCAAACGTGCGGTTTAAGGTCCCAGCACAAACTAGGAACTAGCCTGTGATATCTAAAGGGTTCTCGGTTAATAATCAGTACGTGAACCAGCGCAAATTCTTTTAATTTAAAAGAATCACGTATTACGCTGTTCCGTTGAACTTTTTGCAGTGAGAAGCTCATCTGATGGCCCGTTCCGTGGCATCACCCGCCACCTGGTGCCCAGCTCACCTTCCTGCTGCCCCGGCACGTATGAGCACTCCCACCGACCCGCGCGCCTCATAACCCGAGTGGCTCTCGTGATGGTTGTACGTTCCAGACGACGCTCCCTCTTCTGACAACAAACCCCTCCTTCTCCCCCGCTCCGCCCTCCCCAGTGCATTGCAGACTCTCCAGTTGTTAGCTGGGTACTTTTTTTAGTGAGCGCGACCGGCAAACTTACTCTCTAAGTTGTATACTTGACCCACAGTGAACCCGTTTTAGGGAGCTGCCTCCTAACACCGTGCTTGCGAGGCTTGACAAGTGTGAGACAAGTGATCTGAGAGACCAAGTGCGTATCCCATCTGTTCCAAGCACCACCTGGAGCTAACTACGGCACCTTTACCTCCTCCACCACCATCTGTTCAGCCACCTGCCACCCACGTTGCGGGCTCATTACCAGCTCCGTATGGGTCGGCAAATCGGTCTGCTCTCGTTACAGCTATTGGCCATCTGTGCAGGACTAGTTATTGGCCATCTGTGCAAGACCAGCTATTGATCATCTGTGCAGAACTATTGTACAAGAAACAATATTAATCATAAATATTGCGTGAAGTGTCGATGGAAAAGAAAGTGTTGCCAGCTTACAAGGTTGCAACGTTCGAAAGCTGATTGATTTCTCAGCATTGGCATCTAAAGCTTCAATAATTAATTATGCGGAAGTGGTACATACGAGGATAGCTATTTAAATTTCCCCAGGTTAAATAAGTGTTGTAGTTTTCTTCAGCATAATGTAACCCATCAATACGCACCGAGTGCTATTAACAAGTCCAGAGTTGAAAGCCAATAAGGCAACGTTGTTTGAATCCACTCTGCCACTAACGAGTGTCAATGATATCATGATGTCACCTTGCTTTGATTCCTAGCCCTACCGGTTAGTCACAGGTCAACACAGGTGGAAATCTGCCCCCCATTCCCATAGCTACGTTGACTTGCATCCACAATAAATACAAACATCTATGGATAACTTCATCATAGATTTGTTCATCAAGCACATTCAGAGTACCGTCGGCCGTCCACCTTTCGAAATCTTGTGGCAGGTTCAGGTTGACAGTGTTTGACGTTCACTGCAGGTCAACACTATCCAACATTAACAAGTTCTCAACATTTCTATGCCACCTACTCACAGAGTCTGGTTTTCACCGGTCAACATTGTTCAACATCTACTCAGCAGCACCATCTGATATCTACAGGTCAGAAGTCTTGTATATCTACTGACCGCCACTGTGATCAACGTCGTATGACAACAGCACGTCAAAACCATCTGGCACAGATCCATCTGGCACAGATCCACACCATATGCAATCTTCAGGTTAACAATATTAAGTATCTACAGATCTGAACCATCTGGTATCCACAGGTCATCGCCATCTAGTATCCGCAGGTCACACCATCTGGCATCCACAGATCGAGACCATCTGGCATCCGCAGGTCACCCACCAAGCTGGCAACCAAGCGCACTCGTTCTCCAGATGGTGTTATGAATGGGAGTGCCCGATACCTGCTGCATGCGCCACCTGTCTTCATTGCCTTATTCGTACATACCCCCATTGAGAGACTAGAGCCGTTACCACCTGATGTTTTTGTGTCGTGTGGCCCTGCATCTTTTGGACATAGGTGGCCAGGAAGTGTGAATGAGAGTGTTACCATACATTGCTTTCAATGCGTGTTTTACATTAAATCTCCTGGCGGTGTCGAGTTGAGAAAAAATAATTGATAGTTCATTCTATTTTGTTTGTGTGTTTGGAGACAGTGTCTAGTGAATAATCTGTACCACCAAAAAGAAGTTGGTGTTGCGTAAGTGGTAGTCAGCAGAAGAGCGGAGTAATTTGTTTCACCGCATCAGGTCAGTTGTTGGAGGTGCGACCTTGCAGGACCCTGAGAAGAAGGCGATGAAGCCTGAGAGGGAATGCTCGCCCATCCAAGCCGTGATGGAGCCCCTGAAGGGCCTTAGCCTCGGCGACAGCAGCGCCATGGAAGACGTGACGTCCGATGGAAGTCCCGGTCGCTATTCAAACGTCATGCAACCCCCAACCGTCGGAGTAGATTACGGGCATCTCCAACAGCGCCCCCGTGAATTGGGATCATACCAACACCAGACTCCCAATCTAGAGCAATACCATCAACAGGTCATTCCCGATTCGGGACAATGCGACCAACAATCTAATAGCAATAACAACAACGAAATCGCGATTAATTTTAACAAACACTATTCTACCAATGCCTACCACCAGCAGCAGGTTAGCACGTCTGCTGGGTGGTCATACGTTCCACAGTCACCATTCAACGCTATCAACAACAACGGCTGCGATGATTCCATCAGGGACCCACAACAGGAGGACATGATCGACCAACAACAACAGAACCTGTCTCAATTCCAAGAAGGCATGTCCCAGCATCAGCAAAGCATGTCTCAATTCCAGGAAGGTATGACCCAGCTCCAGCAGGACATGTCCCAGGCCCGCATGGCCACGGAGTGCCCCCTCCAGAGTGTCTACCTTGAGAGGCTGCAAGAGCTGGTACCCTGGGTACCCAAAGACGAACAGCTCCCAAAGCTGCAGCTGGTGCAGGCTGTCATTGATTACATTAACATGCTGCAGGACCAGCTAGAGGGGGGTGGCGGGGGTGAAGGAGGATCAGCCGTCAACGCAGATGTCGGCTGTCAAGGGTTCAGTGTTGCCGACGGCTATTGCCAAGAAGCATTGGCAGTAGACACCCGTATAAAGTGTTCCGATGTCAACAGCTGCCATGACTCATCGGAGGCGTCGTCTCCATCCCCGCCTCCTTCGCCATCGCGAGTGGTCGGTGTAGGGGGTGGAGGTGGTCAGGAACCGCCGTCGCCGCACCTGTTCACGCATCTCCAGGAAAAACATATGGTCAATGAACTCAGCCAGCTGCAGATGGTGACAGCACTTAGCATGAACGACACCCCCTCACCAGTTTGTGCTGGGGAAGAGGCACTTGATGTTGATAGTCCCTATCGCCGTTACCACTTCCATCACCATCATCACCAGCAGCAGATCGTGGACGGATTCTCAAATGAGCATCAACAAATAATGAGCGACCTTCGACACTTGAGAATGAAAGATCCGGTCTCTGCAATGGCGGCGGCGACTCAACGACAGATGGTCGAAGAGACAGGGGAAGACCGTGCCGCTGCCACTAATGGCATCGGCCACACTAATGGTATCGGTGACATCAATGGAGGTATCAATGGATGCACGCTCAACAACGGAGTACCTCATCACCAGTACAACAATACACAACAAATGTACTCGGCTCACCATCACGGCACGTACTCGGCAGTTCCTCACCAGCAGGATCAACAACAAGGCTCAGCCCAGTATCCCCAGCCACACCCTGTCTCCATATTCCCTTTCCCAGCACCTCCAAGCCCTCAGGCCATTAAGGCGGCTAGGAAGAAAAAGATGCTTCTTAAGAAACAGATGCAACAGCAACAGCAGCAACAACAACAGGACTTCTGTAATAGCGAATGTTAGCCATTATCTATGCAGTGACGCCGTATGTTGGCTACGATGCAGCAACTTATCTAAGAAATTGCGTGAATGAAGTTACCTTCCTTTTAGACTTGGTCATATCAAGTGAAGTGATTGTTTGATATTCGTAGGTATAAACAAAATGCTTCTTCCAGTGTATGTATGTATGTATCTATGTAGGTATTTAACATAAAATTTATGTTTTTTATTATCGAATAATAGTACCTCCCATTTCTCACGTACAAGGATTACCTCCAGACAAAGTGAGCTTAGAAGAATCATTCTTGTACAAAAATGACAATGATGCTCCTGTGCTACCGCTGATGACGTCACTGCACGACTCTTGTTAATCTGAGGCCGTCGACCGCATACTAATTGTTGTGGGAGCCCAGGACCCGTACAACTCGCACTTTCTAAAGGTGGCTTCACGTGTAGCCAGATAGAGAAGTGTTTTTACTCAAGTGCTGGAGTAGAGTTTCATTTCTGTCGTTAATTGATTTCACGTTACTCGGATGTTGTCACTTAAGTAAAAAAGCTGTTCTTTTACTACGTACTGAGCCCACTTCACCAGCGTCCAAATCGTGCAGTCGCTACGGGTCACGCCCACTCATGTGTATAGTTTGTTAATATTGTGCTTGCTTATTATAATAGGGTTTGCTAATTTGATTCGATATCAATGTATGCCCACAAACATAACTGGAATTAAATGGATTAAAAAATTGTTTCAATGTAAAGTTGTTCTACATATCATGTCACTGTGGATAAACGATAAAACCCTCTTCGAGCCACACTTTACTGGAGAAGGTTATTCTACATGTTTGGAAAAACACTCGTCGAGCCACACTTTGCAGCGAAACTTTATTATCCATGGTTGAAAAATACTCATTGAACCACCCTCTATTCTTATGATATGTGTTTGAAATGAAGTAGTGAAGAAGGAAAATGATGAACTAAATTCAAGATAGACTCTGCACTTTCTTTTGAACCTACATTGATCGTCTCCATGCCTGGATGGGATTGACTCTCCACTTTCCTTCTTATGAACCTACATTGATTGTCTCCAGGCCTAGTTGGTATTGACTCTGCACTTTCCTTCCTTTGAACCTACATTGATCTACTCCATGCCTAGTTGGTATTGACTCTGCACTTTCCTTGTTTTGAACCTACATTGATTGTCTCCAGGCCTAGTAGATATTGACACTGCACTTTCCTTCCTTTGAACCTACATTGTCTCCAGGCCTAGTTGGTATTGTAGGAGGACATGAAGGAAGCCATTTTCACATGGCATGCTATGCAATAGCCAGTTACCCTTGGAGCAAACTTCACCATAGTAGTAGTAGTAGTTGCTTCAATTTTTCATCGGAGTCCCAACGCGAAGTTAATGCAGACTCCCCCGTAGGGCGGCTTCACCATAGTGTGTAAATTTATTTATTTATTATTTGCTTCCATGTTCCACCGGAGTCCCAACGCGAAGTTAATGCAGACTCCCCCGTAGGCCGGCATAGTGTGTAAATAGTCTGTACAGTATTCCTGAGTGACTGGCGAACACCATTGCACCAGCAATGGTGTTACATACATTATGCATCGCCCAGCAACCGGTAGAGTACAAGCACAACACTCGGCATATTGTGTAACCCGTAAAAGAATAGGCGTTCCCCAGCGGCCATTGCGGAATGGTCATTAAACAGCTGGCCTTTCGCACATTGCCTGAAGACTGACGTGTACCGGGACAGGGTATTGGCAGGATATAGTTCAGTTATACTTACTATCATGGTTGGCTAACAGTGCCATAGTGACCGTGCCTGAGCCCAGTGTTGGCTAACAGCGTCATAGTGACCGTGCCTGAGCCCAGTGTTGAATAACAGCGTCACAGTGACCTTGCCAGGGCCCAGTGTTGGGTAGCTAAAAACGTCATAGTTGCCGTGTCAGAGCATAGTATTTGACAACAGCGTCAGAGTGGCTGTGTCAGGGCCCAGTGTTTGTCAACTGCGCCATAGTGACCGTGTCATGCAAGACCCAGTGTTTGTCAACCGTGCCACAGTGATCTGGCCGGCTCACAGTATTGGCCAACACCACTGTGATCGTGCCTGGGCACAGTGTTGGACAACATCACTATAGTGTCCGTGCCCGGGCCCAATAATGTTCCACGGCGTCTTAATGCTCAGAACTTATGTTGGGCTCCACTCCCAGTTCCTCAAAAGGTAGTGCCATGAGCGAAATCTTTTGAATGTCGCTAGATTGTCCGGTCATATATGAAAAAAATGCACACAAATTGAGAATATAAAAACCGGCTTTCAAGTGTGAATGATCTCACGCGTAGCCTGACTAGAGTTCATGAAGTTCGCTGTACGAGTAATTCAGGTACGATCGATCAAGTTAAAGTTGGAAGACTTTTAATTTAAATAGCGAGGGGTTTAGTTCGTTCAATTATCTCCGTACGTTCATTAAATTACCTTCACTTACCAGAGCAGATTTCTCTAGAAAGCGCGTCTGGTTCTGGTAGAGCCTGGACACTAAAATCTCGTGAGAACTACATCACTCAACAACAGGACTATACATCTTTCGGCCAGTTGTAAATGTTTAATGAAACCACCGACTGGATGTCTTAAATTTGCAGTCAGAGGCCTCTAGCGGACAAACTTTGCAACTGAAGGAACAGCTGGCGCCACTTCCGCCACGGGAGCGGGCAGATTTCCCGCCGTATATGGCAAAAACACATGTAGCGTCTTAACGATGAATATCACGGAAATAAAAGGATTCAGTCGACCATATGAGGACATGAGCCTATACACAAGGTAAAAAAACTTGTTTACGACCGAACCATAGAAAGGCAGATGGTCAAGCTCTTTCAGGGCACGCCAGGGTACGGGCACACAACTGGCTGGCTGGCTGGCTGCTGTCCACGCACAGTGTTATCAAGCATGGCTACCTACCTAGCACGGTTCGGTGCGATACTTCTGACCGCGACAGTCTTTGAATCTAGCACACAACAGTACTATGAGGTACTTTAGATTCAGAAATGCGTACGGCGTCATGACTTAGATAAATGGGCACAGCGCTACCACCTTACGAGAACGAAAACAGAGGTGTTTATTACTGGTCCGCTCGTCCATTGAAATCGCTCGCACATTATTAAAATTCTTAGGCAAATTGATGAGGCATGCAATAAAACGACTTGCTACTGGCGCCACTAATATTTATAAGAGTTCTTTAAACCTCTAAGCAACGCAGATGTTAGGATTTCTAACATGTAACTTATCGGTTTGACTCGAGCAATCTTCGTAATGAATGTACATTGTAATGATGTCAACTCTCTTATCGAAAAGCCATTATCTACATAGGAGAACAATGTTTCATAACGCCGTGACCATCTGGAAAGGTCAGTCAGGGTCAGAATAACGCACCACCTGCGCTCGTGTTTCATTCAATATTCCCTTGGTGTTAGTGAATGCTGCTAGGCTGGAACCCCTTGCATGGTCTCGGTGATGTCTCAAGGCTCAGCACTCCCTTGCATGGTATTGGTGATGTCTCGAGGCTCAGCACTGCCTGGTATAATTTTGGTGATGTCTCGAGCCTCAGTACCTTGTTGTATGTTAGTGGTGATGCCGCAAATCTCAGCACTCCCTCGTATGGGTTTATGCTTCGAGGCTCTGCATACTCCTCTTCGGTTTTGGAAGTTTCATTTGTATGGTCTTGGTATAATGAATGGTCATCTTGGTTAGCCCCTAAACCTATTACTTTCTGGTAAGATCTTGTCCAATAATAGTTTCTTATTTGATACTTCTGATCCATCATATCCCAACCTTCGTTTGTGTAATCTAAGCGAAGAACGTATACTTGATACTTGATTAAGCTGAAGCATGAGAGACCGCTCCGATGTTTGACGGTCAGGGTCCATCTGGTTATTGGTTTGATTTCTGGTGTTATTTAACCACACGAAAGTGGAAAAGCTGAAGCATGAGAGACCGCTTCGATGTTTGACGGTGATGGTCCATCTGGTTATTGGTTTGATATCTGGTGTTATTTAACCACACCAAAGTGGAAAATCATTTGATCACCTTCACACACCCTTATGAGCTCTCAAAGGAATTAATACAGGACGCTGTCACCTCAAGCAAAGAGAGGAGTGTCTGGAGCTGACTCAGGTTCGCGCTTGGTGTTATGCTAGTATACTTTCCTCTTTCTAGTTTACTGCAAGAAAATATGGTGGCGGTCACTCCCCCAGAAGAGCAGGGTTTGACTTTTCTAAGAACAGGTGCGCGTTATGAGCAAGAAGGCAGTGCTGTGATCTAGAGGCGGGCGGAGAATGTATGGCAACACCACGACCCTGAGCTCTTGGCCTGACCCTCCGCAGAGAGGAAAAATCTCACAATAATAAAATTGATGGCACAGGTGCGACCAATTTATTCGTACGTGGATTGGTTTTGAATACTTCAGGCCTCTTCCCACTTCATTGCATTTCCCCGAGTTGCAACTGGTGTGTGGGCAAAACATGATATATACGAGCACAACTTATTTTACTTCTGATAGTATAAGCGCGTTGTGTTCGGTAGTAATATTACACTGGGTTTTCTATTGATGACGGTCACACAGAACAGTTTCGCAGTACACACATTTGCCTCTTGTATTGGTCTCAAAATGGGCACTTGTATGAGTCTGGGTACAGTGTTTTTTATATCCATGTGTTACCTCACGTCAGTGTTTAAGGCTGGCTCTGTGGGATAAAACCCTTGTAATATACAAGGTCCTGCCGTCATACCCTACAGCTCGAGATCACGTCCTCAATTCTGTTTCGCTTAGAGAAAAGGGAAATTTCTATAAAGAACTTTCGTTTGCATTAAGTTCCATAATTGGGAGTACTCCTGTCGACAAAGGGTAATTAAATAAAAACATTTTCAACCGGAGGGGGAAAGTGAGTAACTGTAATATGTACGGTAACTGTAAACATCCAAAACCGGCAAATCAAGTCAATTGTTCGCCAAGTAGTGTAAACTATTAATCCCTAATAATTTATTTAGGCTTTTTTTCCTTGCTACATATATATGTTCCAGAGTGAGAGGTGTTCTTGTGACTGTACCCGAAACAAGTTAAGAGGCAGAAACTGTACAATAACCAAAAGGTGTTTGTGACTGCCTAGCAAGAAAACATTGTAAAGGGTTAAATAATGCAAGCGCAGAAGTGTATATTCTAATGACTTCGTATTTTGACCTAGATTATGTTTTAATTGACAGTTCTATTATTTATGCTAATGGTAATGATTACTATGTCTACAACAAGCAAAGCCAGGTTGTTATAGGTTATCTAGTGTCGTTTATACTCGAGTGCTATAACATTAAATACGAACGTTCCATCAACACCTTAGGCGTTGCATTGCTTCGTGTTTAGGTGTTACCAGTTGCTGATCTCCAGGTGTATGCTTACTTAAGAAATAAAGAGGTAGGAGGAGAGAAAACGGGTTGTGATGGGGCAACTATTTTAAGTAGGGATGGTATCTATACTTCTATAAAATGTAAATTCTTATCTGCAGTTTTTAGTTTGGTGAAGACATAAAATTTATGTAGAGTCACGTACAACGATTGTTTTACGAGAATACTATGGAAAATTTTAATTTATAATATGCTACACAACATGCTGCACGCTTATTTGGTGAATCGGGGGACGACGCATAGTTGGTGAATCGGGGGACGACGCATAGTTGGTGAACCGGGGACGGCGCATAGTTGGTGAATCGGAGGACGACGCCTAATTGGTGAATCGGGGGACAATGCATAGTTGGTGAATCGGGGGACGACGCATAGTTGGTGAATCGAGGGAAGGCGCATAGTTGGTGAATCGGGGGACGACGCATAGTTGGTGAATCGGGGGAAGGCGCATAGTTGGTGAACCGGGGACGGCGCATAGTTGGTGAATCGGGGGATGACGCATAGTGGGTGAATCGGGGATGACGCATAGTTGGTGAATCGGGGGACGACGCATAGTTGGTGAATCGGGGACGACGCATAGTTGGTGAATCGGGGGCCGACGCATAGTTGGTGAACCGGGGACAACGCATAGTTGGTGAATCGGGGGCCGACGCATAGTTGGTGACTCGGGGGACGACGCATAGTGGGTGAATCGGGGATGACGCATAGTTGGTGAATCGGGGGACGACGCATAGTGGGTGAATCGGAGGACGACGCATAATTGGTGAATCGGGGGACTGCGCATGGTTGGTGAATCGGGGGACGACGCAAAATATGTTTAATGTTGCATGTTTCTCTGAAATATTCATTAATGTAGTACAGCTTCGAGCCCATTTGACGTATTAACCTACTCCGACGTATTCACCTACTCTGACGTATTCACCTACTCCAACGTATTCACCTACTTCAACGTATTCACCTACTTCAACATATTCACATACTCCGACGGAGATGAACCTATTTTTTAATTGCACGTGTTATTTAAACTTCATTTAAATTAAATTGTGAGTAGTTACTTATGTTTGATAGGATGGATTTACACATTTGCATTCCATCCAGACGTTTTTGGCTGTAAACATAAAACCAAAAAAACTTATCTAAGTACATACAATTTGATTTAAATGAAGTCTAAACAACACGCGCAATTCAAAA
>SDVV010001638.1:0-25081 GCA_016164225.1 Gammarus roeselii
CATTTTCATGTTATTCGGAGAAGTGATTTATTGATTTCAAAAATGCAGGTATCTCTCACTGCAGAGGAGTCTCACACTAGAAGAGGAGGGGCTTATTGATTTTTTTTGTCTTTGTACTATGTGGTGCCAACAGTAATTTACCTGTGTCAGTTTAACATGCCTGTGCCGTCGTTCAGTAGACCCCCTCTCTCCCTGCCCTCTAATTGTATCTAAGTCTGTATTAACCTTCCTAGTAAATTAATTTTGTCAAGATCTGTAATTTAACCATGTTTTAGAGATCATATGAGCTAGTCAAATAGATCAGAGCTTCGTAAACTAGTAAACTTTTAATTTGGGGTTCTAAAATTGTTGTGTACTTGAAATGTAAAAATGTTATCGGAAATGTTTGTATTTTACTTCATATTTTGTTAAGCCTTAGGCCCTGTCTTTTTGTTTAATAAAAAAACATTGTAATGAATTAACAATTAATGAAGAAACATGCGAAGTCAATAGCGGGAGTCTCACAAAATGTGTATCACTGTTTGTCAGATTGGTTTGGGGTGGGTCTTCATCTTTAAAATTATTTCTAGAAGTCAAGTGGAATGTTCATTTTATTGGTCTGTTTTGAATTCCTGTCTACCCTCAATAACGGTCTGGTTCTTGGTGCAATTAGTTATAATTCATTTTATGATTACTTCTGGGGCGTAAATTTTAATGATTTTATTATACAGAAGTCGATGCTGTTAATCTTGTGGCGGTTATTATTATATTTTCATCAGGGTCACCAGCTGTAAAAAATACTTAGCTACTCAGGTAGCTATGGTAAATAGCATTGATATTTTGGCTCTAATGCAGACTGACGATGATCACTCGAGTTACAGTGACCAGTTGTCTACAACTTCGTCGTAGATATGTCAAGTGGAAATGCGTTTCAAATTGATTATTTGGTATTGAAGTTTTAGGAGTCGAACGAGTTTTTTACGGCATTGTCGTATGAGGAACAATCATGGAGGGTAAATGAGAAAGCAGGAATTTGTGCATGCATAACTCAGCTAATAATGTCATGTAGACCCATGAAAAGTTTATAACCTGATTATAAATGCAGGAAGTGTAGAACCTTATTTTGTCTGGTCCAGTGGATGTGGCTGGAGGTCGGCAGGCTGAGGTCACCAGCTGGATGTTGTTGGCTTGATGTCGCTAGCTAGAGGTCGAGCTTTCATGTCATGCGGAGACACGTCATACCCTGTCGTGTGGCTTTCCCGGACCTGACCCAGTCTTGATCCTTTCCATCGCTGTAGCCACATTAGTCTTTTTGCGACACTTTGAGATGTGAAAACACTCCAGCACTAACGCTGAGCAACACACCTCACGCATACAAAAACACCCATCAAGTTCCTGGGTATCGTGTAGGATCTTAAACTTACGTAGCGACCACACATTGCAGCTCTGGCGATCCGCTGCAATGGTGGACTTGACTTATCTTCACGGTAACATCTTTGAAATTATGTTCCGGTGCCCTGATCGGCATCTAATTTCAATGACGTTGCCGAGAGAATAAGTCCCGTCCACCTTTGACAACGGGCTGTTATGGCAGCAATGTGTGGTTGCAACATTAGTTTAGGGTCACACACGGACTCCTAAACTTGATGGAGTCACCGTAACCTAGAGGCTTGTTGTGCAGCGTTAGGGCTGACTGAGTGTTGCCGCTAGTAGATAAGGCTTAGACCGCTATGTGCACTTCAATTTTATTTTCGTACGCTGTGTTGGTTCTCAAATAATTGGATTCATCATTTGGTACTAAGTGATCAAATAAGGGCTACCAGTCATATTAATATCCATCGTAGGGACAATTGTCCTCTGCACATCTACTTGATTAGTTTGTATACTGAGCGACAACACTCTTCTCTAGAACCGCGAACTTAAACCAGATCAAGAGCATCGTATCAAGCGGCGTGTGATCTAGTGAGTTGGCCTTTGCTTAATATTTTTTTACTATTGACGCTAGTTACAACAGTCATTTTGCTATACAAACTTGAAATCGCAAATAAATAACATTTTATTCATCGGTATTGGTTGTAAAATCGTTATGTTGCTCAGGAAGTAGACAAAAGATGGAGGGTAGTATAGACCATATTGCTTAATTACAGATGTTAGACCAACGAAATTTGGGAAACTTACTCGTAGTTAAAATGTACTCAGAAATTGAAAAAATTATGTATATTTTTTTGTCATGTCATAAGTTTGATGGGAAAGAGGGCGCGAGAATGATGCTTAATTTTCTCGCACACCCCCGAATTCAAACCAGAATAATATACAGACAAAAAATACGCAAAATTTGAAGGTATTGCTCATGCTCGTTTCTGAACGTGCACTTCTTGAGCAGGGTTGGGGATTAGTGATGCCCATACCATGCTAGTATGCCCAGTTTTGTTGTTAATATGTTAACTCAACTTGACTAGAGTGTGCGCTGTGGTCCATCCAAATGTGATGTATGCTCTACATAGGTTCTTGAGCTATTTTATACTCCCAAAAGCAGTTGGTCCTTAGTTTCTGACGACATCCCAAATGAACTTTATTCGCATAAACAGCTCCAGATTTTGAAACAGAATTGCTCAGAAATCGTCGTCATAAATAATTAAAAGAAATCGATCGAAGGGCTGGACAAATATTATATCTGAAATTTCGTCTAATAAATCATACGGAATCAATATAACTCAATTTTAGCATGATGTAAACAGTAATTAAATAGGTCAATCGAAATTTCAACTGCTTATGTTTCAAAAATCTGATATTTTTTCTAATTGTTGGTAGCACTGGTGACGTGGATCCTGTCACATCATGACATTGGTGCCAGTCGTACCAACAAATCGTTTGTGCTAGCACTCTTTGGCAACCATTCGTGTTTTCGTTTAGGTGACGAAAGGAGGGCTAGCAAGTTGCCTAGTTTACGTTGTTTCATTTGATTCCGAGTCGACTTCGTCTAGAGTAAGTTACTGTTATTGAATGTGATGTATCTTGCTTGAATTTTTTAAGAATGTGTAGTACTTGAGTGTAAAGGAAGTCTAAGAAATTATTTTAGTACCATACTCCGCTAATTCTGAGTGATCGGTTAACCTTTCCGAAAGCTGTGAGCTCCTATAGGCTCAGCCTTACGAAAAAGTTATTAGGCTGCAATGCACTAAGGAACTACGTTGGTCAACTTGAATAGTTTAACTCTCATGAAATATCAAAGATATAATTTTCTGCCCATGTGACTCCCATTGATGGTCTTTCAACTCCTAGTTTGCAGCAGGTAGAAGATGAATTGCCTGGATTTATCAATTGTTTAAAAAAAATCTCCACCACCCTCAGCCAAATCTGTTTCCAGCCATTGTATACTGAGAAGTATATATAACAAAAAAACTCCCCGGAATGAGATCATGCAGATTGAAATATTCTGAGATGGTTGCAAAGAATTTGAGATCCTGAATGGGCCTTGATTATCCCTGGAGATATCCTGCCCAAATCCCATCTTCTGCAGACTGGCCTATCTCAAAGGACTGGTATATGATGCATATATGATGTGTGGGATATAGATCATTTTCTCCTATCAAAGTTGATCAATAAAACTCATGGCAGACATCTTCCTTCATTGGCCTTGCTTTGACTATTTTTTATTCTTATTAAGACCATTTGTCCCAATTGATGGATCTTGGCCAAGGTGGAAAAAGTACTCGTATCAGACTTATGCGTACCTCAGCAGAAATTTTTCATAACTCAGCGAGGATCTTATCATCAATAACTGTGTTGTATATCATTAAAATAAATGCCTTTATTGTTGAACTGCGCCAACTTTACACAGCAACTTTGCTGAAACTTGTTCTACCACTAAACTCTGGCGCAAGGATCTGAACTTTGTGACATTTGCTAACTAACCACTAGCGTAATAAAAATTTGAAGTGGAGGAGACAACTTTCCAGCACGCAGCAACCTCCATACTCTGTTGCTGCTGCTAGGGGGAACCAGCAGTCATGACTGTCAGTTGACTCGCAACTTCTCAAGGTCTCTGTGTTCCCACTTCAGGGTAAAATATCCTATCCTGGGGTAATCAAGCTACTCCTAGGGTAGTGTCTAGGGCAGTGCTATCAGAGCAAATTTCTAAGGTAATTTTAAAGATGCATGATTTCTGATGAAGGAGATTTACTGCTCTAAAAAGAACAATCATATGTCAAACAGCTTGGTTTGATGTAAATCTCAGGCCAGTTTGTACAATTTGGCAGGCAGCGCACGCAAACATTGATAAGAACTATGTGATGCGCACGTGAAATCTTGAGATAAAGCGCACGTGAAGACATCTTTCAAAATATTGCACGCAGAGACAGTACATCGCACGTAAACAATTTTTCATAAATATGTCGTGCTAAAATTTCATGCACGCATTTTCCTCCCTAGCATATTAATTCAAGCTGACACCAAGATTCCTAACCACTGCACATCACCATCATTGAAGAACTACTAATTTCTTTGACCAAATAGTCCGGATTGTCATCAATTACTGAGAGAAACGAACAAAAAACAATATTGCATTTTTTTGGTGGGAGAATAAAAAATTGACAATTCACAATACAACAGGCAATATCAGTCAATACAAAGCGCATCAGCGTTTGGTATGAATGCAACAATAGCTAAACTGTAATATTGAATTACGCCCTGCATGGTTTGAACGACAGTTTAACATTACTGCAAGTTGACAATAGACGAAAACGAACACCGAGGTCACACACGTTATGTAAACAAGTTTGCTGCAACATTGATGGAAAAGACATCGGAGTGGAAGTGCAAAATTAAGCATTCTTAGTAATTGCAATTTTTAATAAGAACTGACAGGTATTGTTGATTATAATTTATAACTACCATAAGAAAGAATATCATCTAAACGTTACATTGTCTTTCATGACGCCTGGTTGGTGAAAGACGCTTGCGACTATGTGAGGTCATCTCAAACTCTACACACATGTAATTCTGCAGTCTGTTTTGTGGAGCTCGCACCTCTAGGTCTCTGTTTGTATATATATGCCAGTGTCTTTGACAATGGCGCAGGTAACTCTACAAACATACTCTGCGAGCGCACGCAAAGGTCCAGATATGCCAATCTTAGCTTTTGAGGCACACGGCTGGTTTGGCTCTTCATATTCGTCAATGAAAGCGCACGTAATGTTCTCAACCATGCGCCCAATTGTGCAATCTTGACCCCAGGGAACTTTTTGTCTTGTTCAACGGTGATGATTAGGCAAGAATGACATTTTTGGTAATTGGTTGATGACTTTTGCTCACTCAAGTTGTGCAGACATAATTCTGTCTAGTACAGTTATAACGTAAATGCAAGAAAACCTTCCTACATGATGGTCATATGATTTTTGCTCACTCTGTTTCTCAATATTTCTTCTTCAATTGTGACTATTTTATCTATGAGCTGTCAGATCTATAGCCATTGCCTGATGTGGTTGACTGTCCAAGCAGAATTTGCAATTTGAATTGAAATGTGTTGGCTTCATCTAAATCTATCAACTTTGATAGATTGATCACTGCGTGGACATTTGCTCTAAATTGACTGCTTCTCACTAATATATGCAGTATGGTGTGTGCCAGTTAAATTAAACTGTTCCATGCAAGGAGGTTGGTTTGCTGCATGTTTAGTTGGTCACTTATTAGCTGTCATACGGTCTAGTACCTTTAGTAAGTGTTTCACATCCCCAAGAACTTTTTGAAGACAGTTTTCTTCTTGCAATGCATTTATCATGTTGTTATGCCCTACAATCAGCTGTAATATGTTAGATAGAACCATTCACTGAATATTAGATTTATTTAACAAGATAAGTATATAAAGTAAGTATGAGCACATGATATTTTTAATGGAAAATTATGATTTGTTAAAAACTGAATGACCTTATCAAGAGTGCATTTTTCTTAATATCTATAGTATTTTTATTTTGTTTGCTATCTGGGGTAATTGAATATTTTCTGAAATCTAGGGCGCAAGAAAAATCTGCTCGTGGAAACCCTGCACGGATTTCTATGCATGCTGTAGTTCAGTACCTCAACTGCAGCGTAAGTTAGAGGGTGTGTTCTGCTCCACAACCACGCATATACAATTCCCCCCCCTCCTCCCCTCTCAACAACTCCACAGAGTTATTGCTTCTTTACAAAGCTCTGCAGCATTAGCTTTTGAATCTATGCAACTTGGTGGTTGAGTCTGGGATCTTGGCAATGCCTATTGCACAGAATTGAGACCGGACTAATTTAGTAGAACCCTGACTGTTTTTTTTTTGTATTTTAACTGGCTCAAAATGATAATTCTGGCTGCATTTTTTGGCAATCAATCAGGATTTTATTGAAGATCTTGGGCAACATTTCTGGGGGCAAATTACAAACTCCCAAAAGCTTCCATCTTCAGCAGTGCTATAGCTATTTTATAAATATACATTTCGGAAAAATTAGTGTAATTTTCTATATGACTGGTGGAGGTCCACTGGAGGAGCCCAAGCAGGACATATATTTCCAACTCTGAGTGCTGTAGTTCCTTGTCTAATGTGGATGCAAAAGGAAGCACTAATTCAAGTGGAAGTGGTTGATAAACCACTGTCCAGAGATGAACATTTGCATTGCAGCTTGTTCTGCTTTTTGCACAGTAGATGATGGCCATGTATAGTTGTGGCTTAGCATCTGGTTAGAAGAAGGTTTGATAGCATTATGGTCATTTTAGAGTGAAAATGTCTGATGTGGATCAGTTAATCCAAATAGTGATCCTCGTGGAGGTACGGAATATTTATCAACCACGGAGTTGCAGACACTTAACAGCTGACGCTGCAGAGTTTTGCACGGACTCAATAACTCTTCTTGCGGAGTTGTTGAGCAAAGGGGGGAAAAGGTTGGTGACCATTACAGTTTGCATTCTTGTGCATTTTCTGTGAAGTATTTGACAATAATTTTTTTAATTCTACTGCAGTCATGGCAAAAACTCAGTTAAAATATATAATTTTAATAAATAACTTCAAGTGAATCAAACACAGCGTTTGCTGTAAATGTTGAGTGACAATAGATAACCTCCCTCAACCAGTGATGCTGAGCGCTGGCAACTGACTGCTAGTTGTACCCTGCGTTTGGGTGGCTAGAAAATTAATTTCCCTAGAAATTCAGCGTAGCTGCTGCATAAAGCCCGCATAGCTCAACTATAAAGGTATTAATTTAAATTGATCCTTGCAAGATTAATGGCAAGGTCCTTGTGGAGTTGTAAGCTAAATTTCTGCGGAGTTAGATACATCTGATACATGTACTTTTTCCACGCTGGTGGCTGTTCTCATACAAAGATAGTTGTGGGGTGGGTGGCCGAGTGCAGTTCCCAATGTGCTGTGATAACGAAATTGCCTAGCAGGTTGTAGTAAAATGCATGCTGGTGTTGTAACCTTGGCGGGTGAGGGTGGGACAACACGTGCACGCCACTTTAGAGTTTAGTACATGGCCAATTGAGTGGAAGCACAAATGATGTTATAAAAGAATCAATCTGAACAAATTATTCAAGAACCAGCTATGGATATGCAATTATCACTGAAGTAAATTGGTTGGGGCACTAATTCCAGTTCCAAAACCTGTGTTTGCATAGCCGTTTTCAATATAATACTGGTGCACATGGTTGTGCTCCAGGGTGGGAAGTTCATGAATTGGGATTGATATCTCTGGCACAATCTTCATTGGTACTGCAGTCCCTCATGCTCAAATCGCTTTGCTTTCAAGCTCATCATTTCATCCTGCTATCCTCGGTTTGAGGTCAAGATTGGAGATAGTTTATCGTATCAGACTTGGTCTAACATCAAGTTTACCAACAATCCATTATGCTATTGTTTGTCTTATTTTGCAATGTAGCTCAATCAAGATCTAATGAGTCAATTTACCTCTGTCCATGTGCACCAAGAAATATTTTGGGAATGGCAACACTGTGGCAATCTCACTGCCGGCGTAGCTACGCTTAGACACTGTTTGTCTGGCGACGTTGTCGTATAGTCAGTCTCTCATCACTTTCTTCAGGCTGGGGCAACACCAATTGTTGGAACCAGCCCTAATCAAATTTAAATAGACCATTCAACTCTGTCCTGTACATTCTCCAAGTCCTACATGGATGTGTAGATAATTTTTTATAGATTTTTTTTTCTGCTGTAGATAATTGTATAGCGTCGACCGGGGTGACTCCCCACATTTTGCGCATACTTTGAAATAACTCGAAAAGAACGCGGCCAAGAAACTTTGTATTTACGGTGTGTATAGCTACTATTATGACCATGAAGCACCATAAGTTTCAACATTCTATCGTTAACCAAAAAAAAGTTATTTACAAAAAAGCGTGCGGCAAGCTACGACCCCAAATTGGGGGTGACTCCCCGCAGCAAATGGGGTGACTCCCCGAACCCCCCATATATCAATAATTGAAACGCAAATTGAAAGTTTGAGAATACCAATAGATAGAGCGTGCCTTTATTAGTATATATCAGTTGCTTAAACTAAAATTTTACGTTAAATATTATGTGTGTGACAAATGTTTCTGATGCTCGTCTTTTGCTGCCGTCATACCCGACTGTCGAAGGATTTTTTTCCCGATTTTGCCGCGGGAAACGAAGTTTTTCTTCAATAATTGCAATCTAACTTTACTGGAAGTCATTTCTCCACATCCTGAACTAATTATGACTCTAAAGTATATTGGTATATGAGCAAATGTTACGAAAAAAAAATCTTTTTAATATTACGATACAACATGTAAAAAATGTATCTTGTCAATTCTATAGCAAACTTATTGCATTAACGTGAATACAAGTCATGCTAGGTAAGGGATTGTTGTCTCAATATGAAAATGTGATGAAAAAAAATTGTTCCTGAGCATTAAACATAAGTTAACACTTATGCCTAGACATGTCACCATGTGGTGAAAAAATCGGGTCATTATAAAATTAGTTAGGCATATTGAAATTAGCTGTGGTGTCATTATTGTGGGTCATTTACTTCCAAATGTCATCATATGTGTGTGGAATTGCATTTGATTACATTTCATTGAAGAAAAACGAAAATATTTAATAACAAAATAGGTGCGGGGAGTCACCCCCGATTTTTTTTTCACCTGGGGTGACTCCCCGCAGTTGTATATTTGTATATATCTACAAAAGTTTACATTTTTCCCAAAATCCTTCTCACGCAACAAACTACACTATTTTCCAAGTATCACCACCAAATTTGGCCCTAATCCAATGGAAACTCTAGCCACAGCATCAACGTTTGCGGAACGTCAATTTTTCCGAACCAAAATTTTTTGGGGACCTGAAAAACACACCTTCAATTTGGCGATTTTTCATAAATTCTGTGCGCGTATCAAATTTCTATAAGTAGCTGATACTTACTAACAAAGACCTGCTCTTTCAAGCCCCGTAGTCAAACGGTGACATTTTCGACGTTTTGGTGCCCAAAAGGGGGGTGCAAGCAGTCACCCCGCGTTTCCGACTGCGGGAAGTCACCCCGGTCGACGCTAGTTTAATTTGACAATCAAGTCATTTGAATAGCCACACCAGTGCACAGCAAGCTGTGGCATGTCAGAATGAACAAGAGATAGCTAATATGCGCCAGGGGTTCTTGCTAGTGGGGGTAAAGGTAGGGAGACTAGTGCATAAGTGTAAGATTGAGGCTTGTTGAGTAATGTGTCCTTGCATCACTCATCTTTCACACAAGCAGTGTTGGTACGGCTTGATGAATATATATCTGGTGCGGTGCGCTAAGAAGGGCTATACAGTTGGTTTGGTATGTTTTTCTGTTGCTGGTCCTGGCCTGAGCATTGTATTGAGTATATCGGTTTGCCTTGCCTGGAACTTTTCACCTTGGGTTGTGCTGACCTCTCATCTCTGCTGCCCCTTACTGGTCTGTGGGTGGAGCTGCTGGAGGAGACTTCAAAGGTACAAGAATAGTTCTGGTGTCCTCTCGAGACAATCATGTGCAAACAAAATCCCTTTTCTTTGTTGTCTCGTTTAGTCGGGCTGCTTAGCTTATCACAATGTGCCCCATGAAATTGTCAATAAAATGAAGTAGAATAGCCAAGGTACCTCTCACTTCTAAATGCTACACAATCTTACTCGAACCATGGTGCTAGTGTGATGCTGTTGCATACCATGAGGGAGGCTAGATTTCAGGCCATAGAGAATCATGTTAGTGCCTGAGTCTCTCTAGAGACATCCTCTTTAGGAATAATCTATGTGTTGTCCAGCAGGTTGGAAATAGGCATCTCTGACTAACTTGAAAGTTTGAGTGTTTGTCAATATTAGCACAATAATGATACTGCACAAATTGGAGAATGTTTGGACAATGGGTTAATGAGATTGCCTTGTGTAGTTCAGGTTTGTGATGATTTTTCTAAGAAAATGTATCAAAGAACACTTAAGGATGTTACAAACCTTCAACTTTTAAGTGAAGTCTTCCAAAACCATTGGTCCAATTGGTCACACTTTTGTTGCAGGTATATTGTTTTGTTGCATGCATATTTTTGTTAATAAATGAAAAATCAGTTTGATGTTAAATCAGTATCAAACAAACTGTATATTGTTGACGGAAGAATCCCCGCATTTTTTGCATACTGAAATAACTCAAAAAGTACATGGCTGAGAAAATTAGTATCTACCGTGTGTATAGCTACTATTATGACCAATAAGCACTGTAAGTTCCAACATTCTATCATCTACCAAAAAAAAGCTATTAACAAAAAACCCTGAGGCTGAAAATGTCCCCTAATCGGGGGGTGATTTCCCACACAGAACAAGGTTATTCCCTGCACACCCCCCTATATCAATAATTGAAACTCAAATTGAAAGTTTGAGAGTACCAATAGAAAGAGCTTGCCTATATAAGTATATATCAGTTGCTTAAAATAAAAATAAATTCCTGAAATATTATTTGACAGTTTTTTTATGCTAGTCTTTTGCCGCAGTCTCTTGATTGTCGAAACTTTTTTTTTTTCAATTTCACCACGGGGAAACAAAGTTTTTCATCAATAATTGCAATCTAACTTAATTAGAAGTAATTTCTCCACATCATGAACTAATTAGGACTCTTAAGTATCAGTAAATGTGCAAATATTACAAAAAAAGGATCTTCTTAATAACAAGATGATACAAGTATAAAATATTTCTTCCATTCTATAGCTAACTAATTGCAATAAAATAAATATAAGGTATGCTAGGTAAGGTATATAGTTATTTTGATATGAAAATATGATGAACAAAGATAATTCCTGTGTTAAACATAAGTTGACACATAGGCCTAGACTTCTCACCATGTGTTATAAGCATTGGGTCATTATAAAATTAGTCACGCATTTTGAAATTAGCTGTGGTGTCATTATTTTGGATCATTTACTTCCAGATGTCTGTATGTGTGTAAAGAATAACATTTAATTACTTTTTATTGAAGAAAAACAAAGATATTTATCAGCGAAATAGGTGCGAGGAATCACCCCAATCGTTTTTTCATGGTTGTTTGTTTGTAATAGCTATCTACTAAAGTTACCATTTTTTTCAAAAATCCTTATTTTGCAACCAACTACAAGATAATTCTGAGTATCACCACCAAATTTGGCTCTAATCCAATGGAAACTCTAGCCACAGCATCAAAGTTTGCAGAACAAAATTTTTTCCAAAACCAAAATTATCAGGGACCGGAAAAACATACCTTTGGCATATTTTCATAAATTCTTTGCGCATAGCAAATTTTTACAAGTAGCTGATACCTACTAACAAAGACCTGCTAATTCAAGTCTCATAATCAAATAGCTAGTGACATCTCCAACATTTTGATGCCCCAAAGGAGGATATGGGGACTCGCCCCGTGTAGCCGACCGCGGTGAATCGACCCAGGCCATGCTATATATTAATAGAAAAAATATATTTATTCAACAAAATGAGCAACCTAATGCAGTGTGTGCTATATAGCTGCTAATAAATAACAACTAAAATAAATAAGAAATCTTTAAAGAGCTTTGAATAACAATAAACATAGTTTTAAAATGTTTTTTCTAACTAAAAACTACTCTTTTCTAGCCCAATGCCTCATGCCTGATAGAATCTGAGCACTTTGATGTCAAATTTTATATATATTTTTATGTTTCATTTTGCTTATTATAATTATAAAAAGAATAGAATTTCAAAGTAACATTCTAATGTGGGAAATCCTTGATGCAATAAGTACACACACAAGCTGCTATGCTCAGTAGTCATGAGATTGCTGCCAGAATTATTGGTATTGCATAAACTGGGGGTGACTCTCCATCCCATCTTGAGGGGCAACCCGTTCGTCAGGATATCAAATCTAGATCTCGGGGATTTGAGGTAGCCTGAGTCTGTGCAGAGGAGATGGATGTAAAGTGTTGATGGTCTGGTTGAATTTGTATATTTGCCCCAGACTGAAGCATCTCTGCTTATTTTTTTCTATAATAGAGGTTTCTCAGAGCAGACCTTATTAATAACTGGAGGATCAAACTTGCATTGGATGATGGAGCTGATCTTGGAGGGCCTTTTTGGTATGCTCCTGATAGGAGAACCTTTAGCTATCCCTAAAAGCTTTTGATGCTGGCTTGTAATACTGATACCATGGAGATTATTTGGGGTTTGATATGTTCATTTGTGGAAGTCTCAGCTTATGTGGCGGAGTTAGATTCCTTGGCTACATTGAAGAAGCTGCTGGTAGATGATCTATTTGAGTTTGTTTTGCTTGAGAAAGAAGTCCATCTTTCCCATATTGATCTTATGACCTCAGTATCTGCCTGCAGGATGTTTCATATCCTTGTGGGTATGTGATGCATCTTGCTTGGTTGCCATGTCTTGTGTGTGTGTGTCTCTGTGGGTGCGTATCTGTGTGTGTGTCTGTGTGTATGTCTGTGTGTGTGTTTGTATAGGGGTAGTTGTCTACCTTTTTTTGTGTATAAGTTACAGCAGCTCTGTGTGTGGGCTGAAGTGTGCTGTACCACTGTAGGTGCCTTATTTTTTGTTGCTTTGTATGAGTTTGCATGTGGATGGGTGTTGGTGTGGCAGCTGTGCAGGTTGTTGTGTGGATGTATTGCATCTTGCTGTGCATCTCTGTTGTACAGTGGGCTGTGCTATGATTTTTTTTCTTGTTCACGACATTTGTTGAAATTATTGCCATCGATATTCTAATTCCAGGGCCTAAGCCTGTGCTTTCATAGCTGTTGTTTCAATGTGACACTGGCATGCATGGCTGTGCTGACCTCCATCAGCTCTGTGCCTTATTGTTTTGTGAGGCTGCAAAAGTGAGACCAGCATGATGATGCTATCTGTTGAGATTTTATGTCCTAACATCTGAACTAATGTCAGCAAATTGTGATGTGCCACACACCCTGATAGACATGGCAACTTGCAGTGCAATGGTAGTGAGATCTATGCCCTGTGCTGTAAAATGGATAAAACTTATTCAAGTTCAATGCTCATTGCTGTGAAATGGCTAAAATCTGAAGTATATATATATGTGTCTTTTGCTCTAAAATGACTACAAGTCTACCTCTCATTTTCTCCTAAAATTCATGATTGTATCCTGTTGTTTCAGTGACATTATTGCATGCCTGTGCTCTTCCCCTTCCAACAAGTTGGTGTATGAGAAACGTTGTTAGAACAGTGCATACTGCAAGATAGTAACCTGGTTTGATACTATCTAGTTGCAGAGATCTTGACAATTTGTATTTGACCAGATATGTCTATATCTTATCAATATCTTGCTGATATGAATAGGTTACAAATTTGTTGAACAGAAAAGCCTTCCTGACTAGAATCTTGAATGAAGCAGTTTACCAACAAAGCCCATTTCTGAATGATAGCTGACTGTAAGGTAGTGTTTTTCTGACCTTGCCATTAACACATGTATTTTTATGCAGAAGTGTGTCCATTCATCCTCTCACAATGGATCAAGTTATGCAGCTAGTGGAGCCTGCCAAGCAGTTCAGCAAAGACTCGTACCGGCTTATCAAGCGCTGCACAAAGCCTGACCGCAAAGAGTTCCAGAAGATAGCCATGGCCACAGCTATTGGATTTGCTATCATGGGCTTCATTGGCTTTTTTGTGAAGCTTATTCACATCCCCATCAACAATATCATTGTGTAAGTATCTTCAACTATTGGTTTGGTAAGAATTTTATAGACATTGGGAAAGTACTGTTACAAGATGATGGTGAATGATTGAAGATAATTCTTGATATGTTTTTGAGCTAAATTTAATATAGATAAGAATTTGATTTACAGAACGGAGGTGGAAGCTATTTTCAACAAAAAGTTTAATATTTTTTTTTAAATACTGTTTTTTTTTTTTAAACAAGATTAATTCATTTCATTTTCATTTTGCTACTGAACTTATCTAGGTAGCTATTCAATTTGCATACACCAAAAAATACAGAGCTGAAGGCTGTCTTTTCTACAGTGGCAGTGGTATAGCTGCCCTTCTCCTCTGGCCTGAAGAAATGTGTAATGATCTTGAGTCAGGTTTTATAACTAAAATTGGGTTATTTAAAAAAAACTGGAAACATGGGGATATTTTTTAGTTTACATGCATATAGACGACTGTGTAAATGACTGCGGTATCAGAAGTGGCAAAGAGTCACAACTATTAGAGATGTCAAAACAGATGACTGCAATTCACTGCAGAATCAGAAGTTGCAAGTGGTTATGGCCATTGAAGGACATTCGACTGGTGTCAGAAGCTTCTCAAGTTTTGGCTATTACAGACATCAGGATAGATAACTGTGATTGACTTTAGAATCAGAAGTTGCTAGATATTATGGCCATCAGAGGCATTGGGATAGATCACTGTAATCGACTGCATAATCAGATGTTGCAAGAGACAGTAGCCATTAGAAGCATTGGGATAGACAACTGTAAATAACTGCATAATCAGATGTTGCAAGAGACTGGCCATTTGAGGCGTTGGGATAGATCACTGTCATTGACTGCAGAATCAGGAGTTGCAAGAGATGAAGGCCATTAGACGTTAGGGCGGAGAGATTCTTTGACAGCAAAAGTGTTGATTGTGTTGTTAGTTGCTTCATATTAATTAGGCCATCTGCTGCTGTTGAGCTGATGCATAACCAGAATTTTTTGAAAAGATGCAGAATGTTGCAGTTTGTTTATGGACTGCTATGAAGCCTGACCCATTCTGCCATTGCTATGCATCTTGTGTATATTTTCTGACCAAGAGCGGGCAACCGCCCGCTATAACAATAGTGTCAGAGCTCCGGCCGAGATGGACTCTTTAATCTATTCCATGACACGAGATTGTACATGTCAAAATGCAGTTGAGCTCTCGAAGACTACTCATTTATGTATGTATTATTGACGTACGGCCGTTCCTGTGAAGGATGGAGGCCGTTTTTTTTTAAGCTGCACGATCAACAGCGGTGCCTAATCTCCCCACGCATTAGCTCCTGTTTTATTTTTTAAATATCATAATTACAAGCTTTAGATATATGTTAAGCATAAAACTAATGCATTGAAAGGAGAACTTCTTGTGCATGTGAGGAAGTTTGCAATGTTTTTTGTACATCACATGTTTCTGCTAATGGACACCAAAAATATCACTTAGGAAACCTAGCTTGTGGTCTTGGTGAGGACACATTACAATATCCATCATTTGTTGGACATCACAGTACATATGTGTACAATTCACTCATGTTTTAGAGCTGTTCGAAATTAATACAATGTTGTTGCTTTGGTCAGTCTCTATTCTCGACCAATGTTCAAATTGTTACTTCATCAATTCTAAATTGATTTTGTGACCAATCAAAGAAACTCTTCGCAGATCTGCAACGTTTTTTTTTATGAGCTTTTCTTAACCTGAAACGATAATTTGGGTTAGGTCCTTTGTCACTTGCTAGGGGAACCATATTTCCAAATCCCAGGTGTTTGTCAATTCAGTAATTCAATCGTTTATAGCTTGAATTTATTAAAACTTGTATCCGTTTGCAGGCTTCCAAAACCAATGTTTTCTGTTCTACATTTATTAAGCTTCCAATTTGAATAAGTATTTAACAATATTATCTATGTATTGAAATTTAGTGAATATACGAATAATCAGCATTTCTGTGGCATGATTTTGACTAGAAAAAAAAATCAAGAACTGAGAATGCACTCGGAAAACTAAACAAATTTTGTTATCTTGTACTTGCTCCAGTTTTAATTAAAAAAATATCAGCTTTGCATAGTCAATTGACTTGAGTGTATAACATGGTTTAAGTTTACTATCAATGTTGGAACTTTTTATCCACAACCACATACTAAAAAGTAGAGATGTTCCAATTATCCTAATTAAGGCCAACACCAATACTCCATTTCAAGCTCCGATATATGGCTGTTGCCAGCACGTATATCGTTGAAACAATTATGTTTGCGTGCCCTACGGGGGAGCAGGCGATGACTTGCGTTGAGGCTCTGGTGGAAATGAAGCCCAAATATGTTTCAAATTTTGTTGTGCTTTCTGCACAAAAGTGTCACCTTGAGATGAGCATTCGTAAATTTTCTGAACTAATAGAAAAAAACTGCATCTTTTTAATATTTATGCTAACTGATGTTAAGGTTTGGAAAATTTGAGACAAAATGTATTAACGGTGGAAGGGATTGATTTTTCAAAGATAACAATGAAAACTGAGGCTTCATATAAAGAAAGATTTCACCAATTTCTTATAGCTATATGTATGTGTAGGTAGGCATTACTTGCATGCGATGACTCATGTTGAGGATCCGGTGGAAAATGGGGCACAAAATCAAATCAAATACCTAGTCTATTGATGCATCAGTAGACCTCGAAGGAAGTGTAATTTGACAAGCAATATCAATTTTCAAATTTCACCAGGCACGTTTTTGATGATAAGCTAGTTGTATTGTACAAGGAGCGAATTTGATATTCTTTCAAGGTCGTGGTTATTTCTGACGGACTTAGATTCGTAGAAACTTCATGGAGAATAATCGAGAAAAGAATAAATTTTTTGTTGTAATATTGCCTGAGGTGGTTGGGGATGAACATGACTTGTGGTGGAACAGTTCACAGATTAAAATTAGGTCCAAATCAAAATGCAAATTTCAAATCAAATCAAACTGAATTGCATTATGAAATGATCTCTGTTGTTGTTATTTGAGTCTCACTTCCACCAATGATCCTAGTTACCCTAAAGTGGACGAAAAGTGGTGCAGCATTTTTTTTTATAACCTAACTGATGATGCAGACACATTTTTGTTCTTCAAAGTACTTCAAAGCATACTATTCATGTTATTATTTCGTTACATTGGACTGCCCGGTTTTTAATCATAACTCAGGATACCTCTGTTATGAACTTTACTTTAAAGGTTATTCAAGGTAGTAAAGGTGGAGCAAGGTTGAACGATAACATATTTTTATCGTATTATTTTGAGTTATAAAACATTAACATGTAAACAGGGTAATTCTCAAACGAGCATGAATAATGATTGTGATGAGGTGGATATTTACGTACAATAAATTAAGTGAAGTTCAATTAGAAAAGCGCAGTGAACAGGGAACAGATCAGAGCGAACATAACGAACAAAACAGAACACCCACCCTGTAGGAAGATACAAAAACCAAGACATATAAACACTGAAGGAAATATTACACGCATCTAAGTATGAAAGTATTTATCACGTCATATTTATTATCTAGCAAAATATCACTCAGAGTTAACAACAATCTATGGAACACCTATGTAACAGGGATAACCAGCTTCAGTTGCTGTTCTAATGGGGCATAGCTACCTCCTCCCGTGCTGTTCTGTTTCGTAGTGTGATGTCCCAATCACCTCACTACCCGAATAACTTTGAAATCTCTCCGAAAGGGTGGGCCTTGCTTTATGTATAGGAATGATCCTCCAATAAGAAACCGATCTACAGTTTGGTCACTGTGAGGGGGCCTGTTATCCCAAATCCTTGACCCTCATTGACGTACATGTAAATTTACCCGTTATGGCATAACATAGACTCCTCCCCTAATCCGTTACAACAACAAGGTTACCACGGGCTATGAGAGTGGAACACGGCCCCTTTTCGTTATCGGATCACGGCCGCAAATTGCTGGTTTGCTGATTTTAACAGACAGGCCCAAATGACATACACTTGTCAACGTCTCTCGGTCAAGTAATCTAATATGGTGGCAAACTGCCGTTTGCTAAAGAAACACTTTGGACGGTGATAGGGAATACGCAAAAAAAGGTTTCTCACCGTGTAATCTAAGCTGGGTTGACAGACCTACACTGTTTTTTGAGCAGTGCAAAAGACTCAAGCTTTTCGGGAATGCCTGGATAGACATCGAGACAAATATATCTGCTAGCTGAAGTTGATCATAACGCCTCATTTGGCAATCAAAGAAGACAGGTTAGATGAAAGAATTGCAAAATTGAATTGATATTTTATTTTGTTTTAGAACTGCATGTAGTACATGCAGTTCTGAAAAATTGAAGGTCAGAAAATAAATATGTACGTTACCAATTCCCTAATGGTGCATACATAACATTGTATTTATTATTAGGGAATCAGTAACATAGATTGTCTCGATTCTATGTCCCAGGATTGATCCCCTGTGACAGATAAATTTCATACAGCTCAACAATTCCTTACAGAAAACTGAGAATATCAATCCAGTCTCACTTTAAGAGATTCCCTACGGGGGAGCCTGCTATGATTGACTGCTGTGTCATTTAATTTGAGCCTCTCTACCACCGCAGCCTAAACGCAAGTCACGCCTGCGATGACTTGCCTTGAGGTTCAAATCGAGTCAATTATAAGTTGATGGTTTGCGGCTGAGATGGCCTTATATCCTAATTATATACATTAGTTTGTAATGCTCTCTTGATAGCTCATGTTGAGGCTCCGGTGGAAATGAGGTTCAAATCAATAGCTCTTAGTAACCTCTTCCATGTTACTGGTATGCGTAGCCTTTCTGTGTTTCAATGCTTTAACCCGGTGGACTTGAACCCATTGATATATTATAATGCTCTAACTAACTAATGCTTGCTTTGCAGCCGGGGCTTAAAATCTTGCTACCGTATCCACCGCGTGTCTTAGAAAGCGACTAAAACGGCTGCCCCGTAGCCGGGAGTAGAATCGTTCTACCGTAACCCCTGCGTGTCGTAAAAGGCGACTAAGAGGGGCGAGCGAAGGGACTAGGAATCCCTTTCTATGTTGGACCCTTCCTCAAAGACGGCAAGACGAGTGGGGGGAGGAGAGGTCCACAATTCAACGAACCCTATTGTTAGGGTTGCTGAATGTGCGTGGCTGTAGTACGAATGAGGTTAAGAGGAGAGAGATTGGTGAGATGCTTGAGAGGGGGAAGTTAGATGTGTAGGCGCTGAGTGAAATGAAGTTGAAAGAAATGTAAGGGCGAATGTGAGTTGGTGTGGTGAGTGGAGGAAGGTTGGGCACAAGAAGATGTGGTCTTGATATTGAGTGATCAGTTGGCTAGTAGCGCTACCGAATGAAAGGAGGGGTTCTCAAGATTGATGTGGGTGAGTCAAGTTAGGTGAAGAAAGATGGGCATTTGTGAGTGCTTACGGACCTGGCAGCGAGAGGAGTGAAGAGGAGAGCGAGCAATTCTGGACTGACCTGAGTGAGTGTATTGAGAGTTATGGAGGTCATTTCAATGTAGTTGTACTGGGTGACAATGCGAGAGTTGGAGATATAGTGGGGGAGAATGTGATAGGAAGGTATGGCGATTCCGGTAGAAATGACCGTGGAGAAAACCTGATAGGTCTGTGTATGGAGCAGGAGTTGGTGGTCCGGAACAGTTTGTTCAAAAAGCGAGATAATCACAAGTACACAGATGTAAGGATGGCCCATGGTGCAATAGTGGAGAGAGCACTGATAGATTTCGTGCTGATATCGAGGAGAGGCTGTTGGATGTGCGGGTGTTGAGAAGGGAGGGTGGAGGAGTGTCTGACCATCTGCTGGTGGAAGGTAGATTAAGAGTGGAGCAGAAGTGGAAGGGCAACAAACGAGTGGAAGAAGAAAGAGAGGTAGGGAAAGTGAGTGGACTGAAAGTGAAAAGTAGAACCGAGGAGTTCCAGCAGGCGTTGATTGAAGAATATGACAACGTGAGAGGACAGGACCTGAGAGATGTGGATGAAGAATGGGAGACGTTAAGGGATGCGTTGTTGAGATGTGAGAAGGTGTGTGGTGCGCGCCGTGTGTGTGGGTGCAGAAGGAAAGGTTACGAAAGGTGGACAGAGGAGGTCAAACTGGCGGTGGCACGGAAAAGAGAAACGTTTGAGGAGTGGTTGCTGGTGAAGTCGGAGGGGGGCTTATAAAAGCTACAAAAAGAGGAGAAACTAGGTGAAGCGGGTGGTGAGAAGAGCCAAAAGAGACTTTGATGCCAGGTGGAACAGACGGTTGTGTCAGAATTTTGAGGAGAACAAAAAGAGGTGAAGAGGGTGAGAAAGGGAGAGACCGGAAAGAAGGAAGTGCTGAAAGATGAAAACTGCCAGTTGTTGTTGGAAAGTGGTGGGCCGAGTATTTTGACGAGTTGTTGAATGTCGAGAATGACAGAGAGCTTGACATTGTTGCTGTGGGTGGTGGTGCTCGGATGCCAGTTTGGGAGAAAGACTTGTTGTGGACATTAGCAGGAAAGAGGTGCAGGAGGCGTGGGATGTGATGGAAGCAGGGAAAGCCCCAAGTTTAAACGGCGTTACGACCGAGTGCCTGAAGAAAGGTGGAGTAACGATTGTCGAATGGTTTGTGAGGTTACTATACTTGTGTTTTGTGGCAGGCGTGGTACCGATTGAGTGGCGCAGTGCCTGCATTGTTCCGCTGTGTAAGGGCAATGATGAAAATGAATGCTGGAGGGGTATCAGTCTGTTAAGTGTGGTTGGTAAGTTGTACGGGAGAGTACTGATCGAAAGGATTAGAGACTATACGGACTGCGCAATTGGAGAGTAACAGTAGTTTTAGGAGTGGTAGAGGGTGCGTCGATCAGATTTTTGCAGTCACAGGTTTGTGAGAAGTACCTTGCAAAGGGAAAGGACTTGTTCTGGGCTTTCATGGATCTGGAGAATGCATACGACAGGAGTGACACGGAAGCGCTGTGGAGGGTGTTGCGTTTGTATGTAGTGGGCGGACATTTGTTGAAAGCGGTGCAGAGTTTCTATGTTGGCAGCCGGTATGTGTCAGAGTGGGAAGCGAGGTGAGTGATTGGTTCTCAGTGAAAGTTGGACTGAGACAAGGCTGCGTGATGTCTCCCTGGCTGTTCAATATCTAGATGGACGGAGTGGTCAGAGAGGTGAACGCGAGTGTGCTGGGTCGTAGCTTGTAGCTGTTGGAAGCGATTGGGCGGAGTTGGCAGCTGAGCCAAGTAGCTGTTTGCGGATGATACGGCCCTGGCTGCGGATTCAGAGGATTTGATTTGATCCTTAGTTCCACCAGAGCCGGATTCAGAGAAGCTATGAGGCTAGTGTCTGAGTTTGGTAGAGTGTATGAGAGGAGGAATCTTCGAGTGAACGCGGGTAAAATTAAAGTAATGAGATGGCCCGAGGACTGTCGATGCGAGCAGAATTCGTGTCCTCGTAAATGGAGAGTTGTTGGAAGAAATTCAGTGTTTTAAGTATTTGGGCTCCCATGTGGAGAAGACTAAATTGAGTGGAAACTGAGGTGAAGTCACGAGTGAAGGAGGGGTGTTAAGTGTTGGGTTCCCTTAAGAGTGTAATGAACTGTAGGACGTAGGGGATGGAAGCAAAGAGAAGGCTGTATGAGGGTGTCGTTGTGCCAACTGTGCTGTACGGAGCTGAGACTTGGGGAGGATGAAAGCAGAGGTGAGGAAAAGGTTGAATGTTTTCGAGATGAAATGTTTGAGGAGCATGGCTGGAGTGTCGCTGAGAGACATGTTCACTAACGACGTGGTCCGCATCAGAACGGGGATGGTGAAGAAGTTGAGTGGAGAGTCGATTCGCGTGTTCTGGCACATGATGAGAATGGATGAAGGGAAATAAGTGAAGTAGGTGTTGAAGTCAGAGGCGAGTGGACGTATGCCTAGAGGGAGACCGAAGTTCGTTTGGATGGATGGTGTGAATCAGGCGTTAGGAAGGAGAGAGTGAGTGTGGAGGTAGCGAAAGAGCGTGAACAGGATATGCATTAATGAAGTATGACAGTGAACGGATGAGTTTTGACGCTGCCGTGATGTGCTTTCCCGCCCTAGGCATATCGTTGAGATACGGAATGGTCGTAAGCGGGGTGGGCCCGGTCACCATGATGCGGCAGGGGTAAACCAGTCACACTGTGGGCCCTGCTGCCGACGCTGACCTCGAACCGTGCTCATGACCCGAAGGGTGTGTTGGGGGGTCTCCGGCCGGACCCTTTTGCGCTAAAGAGCTGAGGTGCGCCTTGCCGTCGGCCACCCCCCCTATGCTGGGGGATTTTGGCTTAGTGTCTGTATCTTTAACTAACTACAACGATCCTGACTAAACGTTCTCATTATTCATTGGTAGATGTAAGGGTACCGGTGATGATTTGCATTGCTCAGACATATCTAATCTGCTCCATTTCTTTTGCAGAGGTTCGTGAATGGCGTCCCTGCCACATCACATCATACTGTTAAGATAAGTCTTTATATTTATATCTCAATAAACTCTCTTTTAGTTCCTGTATTTTTTTTACCTGGCTCAACAAACCGGCACAAGGTTCACGGCTACGCGGACAAAGTCAGCTCCGGCAGCAACGCAACACAATGTTCACAGCTTTGCGGTCTATTTTATTTATAGTACACTTTAGTAGTAGATTGACTCCAACCGCAACGCGTCACTAGGTTTTATAGCTGCGCAATCCAGGTAAACCCCAGAAACTGCGTATGGTCCGTGCACGCGCAGCTAGCACAGACTGAAGAAATAATACCCACTCACAAAACCACCAACACGAACTCCCGCACAAATACTCCAGCGTTATAATATTGTGAAACATGAACAAGAAAGAGCAGGTTCGTTACGGTCAGAAAAACTGCTCAGATTATTGATTTCGCTCTGATTGTTCAAGGGGAGGGGGCATTGGTCTCATGGGTCGCAAAAGAGCCCGATGAATCCCGGAGGGTGACCCATGTCCCCCGAGTCTTCCCGAGCTCCTCGAGTCCCCCGAGACCCCTCGCCTCAGCTCATCTCTGTTTGCCTCGAATCATTTCGGCCAGTTTCAGCTTGTCGCGCCCAATTCGACTCTCCTCAACATGTTTCGACTGATCTCGAAGCACCTATTATGACTCACGTTGAGGCTCTGGTAGAAATGAGGCCCAAATCAATCAATCAATCGACGCACCTCAACCAGCCTCGACGCGACCCTCGCCCCTTGCGCCAGCAATCCGCAGATTGTAATGGTTAATTGTTCAACTCAAGCATCTCACAAACGTTTTCCTGTGAATGGGTTTTCCAGCGCGAGGGGGGAGCAGAGGTTCCAGGATTCAGAGAGGCCTCTATAGGGTCCCACAGTTTCTCAAAAGGGTCTCAAGGGTGTCCCAAAGGGCCCCAGAAGGATCCAAGTGGACCACCCCAAATCCACCTGGTCTCCCAAGTCCCCCGGGTTCCCGAGTCCCGCGGATCCCACGAGTACCTCCTCTCCCTGGGTCACCTTGTCTCAACCAACCTCGATACATATAATAATAATGATAACAAATTTAAAATGTATCACCATGAAGAAAGGGCAGAGAAAAATAGTGACCAAGCAAGAAGAAATACTAAAATAAAGTGTTAATTATCTATAAAATGAATAATCATCCATCCACCCCAAAACGGGGGAATCTGCATAAACTTCGCGTTGGGACTCAGGTGGAACATGAAAGCAAATAATAAATAATAATTGTATTTGCTTCCATGTTCCACCTGAGTCCGTACGCGAAGTTAATGCAGACTCCCCCGTAGGGCGGTCATATATTACTCCTCAAGTGCCGACTGATTGGAGGCGCGGATTCATTTTGTCAGTCTTCATCTTACGTGAAAAATGAAAACTACTATAATTTAACTGGACCGCGCAGCTGTGAACCTCGTGTTGCGTTGCTGTCGGAGCTGACTTAGTCCGTGTAGCCGTAAACCTTGTACCAATTTCGACGATGCTACCTGTACGCACTAGCGCGCATATATATTACTCATGAAGTTCTAAATGTTTGAAAGCGGAGGTCAGTTTCGTCTTAGTTATTCTTGTGCGCACCAACGTGTGTCTGACACGACTAAAATGTTCAAATAGTTCAACTTTGATAACGTTTATCTTGCGTACAGAGGTGTGCGAGCCTACTGGAAACCATGATCATTGAGCCCTACGGGGAAGCCTATTATGACACACGTTGAGGCTCTGGTGGAATTTTGATTTGGGCCTCATTTCCACCAGAGCCTCAACGCGAGTCGTAATAGGCTCCCCCGTAGAGCGCGACCGTCGTTGATTTGGGTAAGTCCGCACGGCGTCGCGTGCGAAAATATTAGTTTTGTCAAGATGAAGTCAGTGCATATTTTAATTGTGGCATATTCGCGTACTAGCGCGTACGAGAGAGTATAGATTGATTGATTGAGTTAATGCGTATCTTTGTAAAATGAGTTGTTTTTGTGCGTAATTTATTGATTTATTATTTGCTTTCATGTTCCACCGGAATCCCACCGCGAAGTTAATGCATACTCCCCCGTAGGGCGGTTTTTGTGCGTAATGAGGTGGAGGGACCACCTTATTTGCACAGGTGTTAGAGGTTTAGACAGCTTCGTATAGTCCGGTGTGTTTTCCGAAAGCGATAAGCTTTTTACGGTAGGTTGGGTCCGTGAGTAGGTTTTGTAGATTGCACGGGGGATCTAGGTACGCTAGTCGGGCTGCCGCGTGTGCGTTGCAATCCATCAGTAAGTGTTTCACGATGATAGCCACTTGGTGGCAACGGGGGCAATGTGGTGCGTTTGGTCCTGTGTCGACATCCATCAGGTGGTTGCGAGTTATCCACGTGTGTGGCTCTGGTGGATTTGATTTGATTTGATCCTCATTTCCACCAGAGCCTCAACGCGAGTCATAATAGGCTCCCCCGTAGGGCTCGACGATCATTGATTA